>APFE031318844.1:1010-146133 GCA_000404065.3 Pinus taeda
AAGAATGATTCATTAGAAAATATGTTACAATGCTCACGATATGGCATTACTAGGTGAAGATCCCAAGGTAATGCACTATAGTGGTGATCAATGAAAAGACTCAACACCTACAACAAGTTCCGGAGATAAATAGTCAGTTGCGGAGTTAAAGAAGGAGCAAATCAAGGAGTAAATCATGCAAAAGGAATCTTGCATGCAATCCCATGCTCTAACTAAGAGTCCGCATGTAGATCTGTAGTAGTTGCATGTAGTTGCATGCTTTAACTAAGAGTCCGCATGCAGTTGCATGTAGTTGCATGTAGTTGCATGCTCTAACTTAGAGTCTGCATGTAGGTGTAGTAGTTCCAACAAACACCTTTGGCTCTTCTCAATGAAGCCCGAGCACACCTTCTCAGGTCGATTTCTACCTTGCCTTGATTCTGTTCCAACGTGGAGAGGTTTTCACATTCATACCATCGAAGGTTTATTTCCTACGCACAGGTTACCACAGATCCACGACCACATGAAATCAACAACACTGGTTTGACTCTTCCACATAGGTCTTCCAACACTTCAACACTAATTGTCCACATACACCCTTAACAATATCTCCACACAGACCTATGCCAAGCTTGGCCACCTTATGGCCACAACTCTCTACCTCATGTTGCGAGTAGCAGTGTGTCACCCACGCACTACAGACTCGTTTGCACGCAAAGTACTTTGGATTGGATTTTCAACCCTCCTCAGTACTATGTTGTTTATAAATTCAATAACGTGGAACTCAAATTGATATTGAGACTCTCCACTGGGTGCATGGAAGTCAGGCTGGGATATGTCAATCGGGTTAAGCAATTCATGAGTGTAAATCTTTGAACGAAGGCGGCATTCCCGTTTTCCATGACTCATCTCCGTCAGTGAATCAGATTATTCTAACTTCTCTTCAGAAATATTTAGTTCCCTGCAAATGGCCAATGTCATTTTCTTGACACGGTCGAGTGTGGACAAATAGAATGCATCGAAATGATTCCCTGTGACTTGAGAAACACCCCAGAGCCCTGGCTTGCCTCTTCAGATTGGCTATCGGGTTCACCAATACACAACAGTAAACACTACCGACAACAACACCAGTCACACACAGTTCTTATATGCTCCACGCAATCAACCTGTAGGATAACGGCGGTTCCTAATATGCGACTATAGCATATTTAATGCACTTTGATATGGGGCTTTATAATCCCATGCTGTGCGTGTTTTTTTCTCTCTCATCACGGCGCGGCCTGTTATATGGGGTTATAAAGCCCCATGTTAGGGGCATTAAATATGCTATAGTCGCATATTTAGGAACTGTCGTAGGATAACTCTCTCCATATTAGCGCATACACACCGAGGAGTACTCGGGCGACAACTTTACTATCTTTATTGTTAGATAATGTCACACTCCTTTGGCTCTCACAAACCTAATGGAATGACAAATTAAAAACTAAAGCAAAATATACTCTATTATTTCCTCGACCCAGTGGGGGCCAAGGCGGAGGGCCATACATCTTATCCTACTAATTTGAAAAATAGATAACCACTATTAATTAATTATAATGTTATATATAAATACATGTCGTATTGTATTGTCTCGAGATAGATAGACTATTTTAAATACACAATTATTTAGTTGAGAGAATAATCTCAACTACATACCAATTTAAAAGACATCTAAATCCAAATAACTCTCCAAAAATAAACATAAAACTTTTTTATATAAAATAAAATTACCACTAAAACAAATAAAAATTACATTTTCTAAAACCTACCCAACCTAATCTATTAGATCAAAATGAAATCAAGCATGAGAATAAGAGAAGATGGTCAATAGGGCATAAAACATGTAGTTTTCGAAAAACTTCAAAAAGTTAAACTTTGTGCGGTTGAGTGGGCAGAAGGACTTAACATTACAAACCCAAGGTTAATAATTGGATAATAGGGTATAAGGAAAACCCTTTAAATGCTGATGCTAGTCCGATCAATATGCATATGGTACATATGTTCGATAATAGCTTGAATATAAAGATGATACATTCAATATAATGAATTTCTATTGACGTTTAAAGTTTGAAACCTTGAACGGTAAATTTGTTTTTATGTGCGGTTGTTTGTGGTAATTGGAAGAAACGTGTACCTGTTACATTAGAGTTGATCGATAAAAGGGCCTTTAGCTAGTTTGGTTAAGGGAACCATATGTTAAAAAATGTCGTGATCAACTAAGGGAACCATATGTTAAAAAATGTCGTGATCAACTTGGCGTAGCCATATAACCATTTTGATACATGAAGTAATGGTATGGGTCTAGCCTTGACAATTTAATGCTCAAAATTTTGATAATTCGTCATTTTTCCATTAATATTTTATACCATATAAGAGATTTTAAAATTTGGGTTAATTTTAAATAATACGTTTATTACTAGCTAGGCCTTCTAATATTCTGTTTGCTATAAGTTTTATCATCAGTGATTTTTATCATTTTTGGTATATTTTATTGCAAACAATTTTATCATAATCAACATTTAAAGAAAAATAAAAATAACAATAAATTCAACGATACTATTTTCATTAATTAAAAAGAAATTTTTGTTTTATATATATATATTAGCATTATTCTAATTTATTTATTTTTTTAATTTTTTTTAGTAAACTGTTATTCAAATAAATGAGTATGGAGGATAAGAATCATAGAGACAAAATATTTATTAGGACAAACTGCCTTATAACTATAAGGCAATGTATAATTCTATTTATTCTCAACACATAGTTTATATATATATGAAATCAAAATCAAAATTACATATACATATTTGGTTAGTTTTGTTAATCAATCTAACTATAATTGTTTTATTGATGGTTGATATTACAACTAAATACAAAAGATATAGGGTAAAAATATTTAATTTTTATTTCATTAATAAATAAAAATTTCCATATACATAGGAAGTAAGATAAATTTATTTCAAATTTTCAAATTCTTCTAAAATAATTAAAACAAATAATGTTGATATATTTATATTTTTAATTTCAATTGATATTAATAAACCATTAAGATTTCATTTATATGCAAAGAGAATAAGCGATTGGAAAGTAAAAAAGATTTAATAATGTATAATAAATTTCAATTCTTAATATAAATTTAATGATATGACATTAAAATATTACTAGGAATAAAAAATTCATGTGGCATTATAAATACATTTTTAGATATAAAATAAATAATATTTAATATATTTAAATCATCAAGAAATGAAGAAAAATTCAATATGCACAATGTAATATTTAAAAATATAATCACACGTTGATATAATTGAATTAATCAATTACAAAAAATGACATATTTATTAATGGTCTTAATAATAAAATAATAATGTCTCATATTTATACAAAGTAATTTAAAAATTGAATTCATATTATTTTAGCACTTCAAGTATCATTATTTTGCATTTTGATCGTTTTAGTAAGTTATAATTTTGAGTAGAGAAATTGTTTGTTGAATTGCATGTTCAAACTATTTTATTCTATGTATTCATCAATTTTCAAGGGTTGAATCTATTTATGCATTCAAAAATACAATTAAAAAAATGAAAAATTACACCAACGTATAGAAAGAGAGATTCATCTTAACCATTATCTATCAAGTACCTAGAGAAATACAAATTTTGGAAGTGCAATTTTTTAAAATTTTACACCTCAAGAGATTTGATTCCTCTCAACTCTTACTACATCTATATTTAAAATAAATATATATTAATTAGCTAAATTGTAAGACAAATAAAAACTAAATCATGTGTGTTTAGGTAACTTCCCGCCTCTAAGACATTATTTTTGTAGCTACGAGAAAGTAAAAATTTTGGTGTCAAAAGACAGATTATTTACTTTCAGAAGAAAACCAACTCATTCGTAGCTATAGATCCTGGCTTCCTAATTATAAAGTTAGTTATTACTCCCTGCCTTCTGCGCTTGCAATGACTATAGTAATCGATTGAAGCTTTTCCATTAATTTGTACACAAAAATCGATGACAAAAACTTTGGTTTAAGTTAAAGTTGCAATGACATTTTACTTTTAACGAATGACATTTTAGTTTTAACATTAAGTTTGTGTTTTCCACATTTTATTGATAACAAAGGTTATAGTTCACCATCTTATTTGGTCTCTATGTAAGGTCAGCCCAGAAGAGGCTCACAACGCACATTGGCATTGGCATTAGGATACCAGCTTGGTGCACATTGGCATTGGCATTAGGATATCAACTTTACAATATGAGCATGACATGAACATGGCATTATTTTCGACTGAAGTACTGCTAGCATTACTTCAGTAACATTTAATGTTTGTATTTACTTCCCTTGCTTGATGCTTATTAAAATTCTCATCTGTCTCCAACTTGATGTCGATTAAACTTCTCTGAGCTTGACATCATTAAACTTCTCTCTCTGGCTTGACATCTTGTTCTATGCACTTTGTCCAACAAGATGCCACATGTTCTACCTGGCATAACTCCAGTGCCCTTTCGCAGAGACCTTTGATCTCAGACTTCTAGTTTGCCATCTAGTTCTATGCGCTCTTCCCTTCCACAAAGACCTTTCATCTTAGACTTCAGGTTTTCCATCTGGTTCTATGCGCTTTGACCAACAAGTTGCGACATGTTCTACTGCCCTTCTGCAGAGACCTTTCCTCTCAGACTACATCTTGCATATTTGTAATTCTCTACATCTTGCAGATTTGTAATTCTCTAGTTTCTGTACTTCCTCTGTTGATTCATGCACTCCCATTGTGGACTCTTCATACATCAGTCATGACAAGACTAGCTCCAAGTCTTGAAGAATGGAAAAAAGAGAGGTAACATAAAAATGGTTAGAAATAAGAAGATTCTTTCATCAAGTTTATGATTGTAATTAATTAAGTTTGTTATGTGCACAAATTTTCCACACTCTTCATTGTTTCCATTGAAATATTAGTTTTAAAACACATGATTTCTTGGGAATTTAATTAGTTATACCTATATATTTCATGCAATTTTGGTCAATTGCTGTATTGGAAATATATTGCTCTGGAAATATATAGCTCTGGCCTTTTAGACCTTTGTATATGTTCTGTTATGTCTTGGCTTTTTTAGATTTGATATTTTCTAGTTGGAGATGGCCTGCTACTTTACTATTGTTGTTGGTCACTAGTTTCTGCACCTTCGCAACAATTTACATGCCATCAACTACATTGGAAAAACTGTGTAATCATTAATAAGAGTGATATTTAATCCTTGCAAATGAATTCTTACAGTTATTTCATACATTAATTTTTTTCTTTTTTATAATGTTGTCTTATTTCATGGAATTCATGGAGTTGATTCTTTTGTTCTAAAGCTTCTGTTATCCTTTTGATACTAGGGTATTTTAAATTTTTTTATAAAATACAAAATTAAGCCACCCATCATTTCAAGGAGGTACTTATTCTTCAGGGCCTGGCAATTAGCTATAAACAAGTGTGGTATTTACTTAGTCTTCAAGCCCTCGCTATTAGCTATAAATAAGTTTCCACAAGTTTAGAATGAATTGACAGATATTAGGATTTCCATGGGTTTAAAGAGAAGAATTGATAGATGGATATCAGGAAGAGGTTTGGCAATAATTAATTAGTTGCATGTTATTAGTTAGTTACATTTTCTTATGAATATCTTACGATTCCTTGTTTGTTTATAGGTTCATCCTAATAATACCCCTCCAGAATTAACACGAGAAGATCTACATACCTAAAGTGTGGTGACTACAACAGAATTAAGACACGAAGATCTACATACCTAGAGTGTGGTGACTACAGCAGCGATAGGTAACTTGGGACAACCTGGGGCTACTAATTAACTACAATTCGAAGAAGTTTCTCATGCACTTATGTATGTTGCGTTGCACCACAACATCTTTCCTCAACATCATCCCTGTGAGCAAAAGACTAGACAATGAGGAAGTGGTCAATCTCATAATTACAACACACTTCAATGAATAAAATCAATTATGGTTGATTTTCATGACATTATAGGCACCTCTAAATCCTGCAACATAGAACCACAAAACCACAGTTGGAATGTGTGCATCCCCACATCTAAATATTTCAACACAAAAATACAGAACCACATTTGGAATGCGTGCATCCTCTTATGTGCTACTCCTTCGGAGGGGAAAAGGTGAGAGGTTTGTTGCCCTAGAATCTCCTATATCAAATTATGTTCTTCCTAGCGAGCATGGCCCTAGTTTAAAGAATACTAAGTTACCAAGCCCATTCCCTGGGTGGGATATGATTATTCAGCGTTGGGTTGAAATAATATTTAGCAACTCTTCACGCTAGATCGAGTTTATGGCAAGACAAAGCTCTCTATGAAATTGAGTTCTTTTAAAAATTTCTGCAAATAGTACATGCACCTTATGAAAAAGCATCACTGCGAAAAAAAACACCACATTAAAATTATTAACCGTGAAAATATTTCTAGATTTATTAATGTTATTGCTACATCAAACACAATCCTAAGCAGTTTTGAGTAAGAGATTCCTGAAAGTTTTCAGCTTAATGGATATCAGGGTGAAGAAAGGGATTTAAGAATGTAATTATTTTCTTTCTTTTAATTCTGCAATTGCAATTGGTGGAAATAGCAATTGGTCAAAATGGGGTGTAACACATTTAGGTTTCACTGGATTTCTAGAGATTCTCCTTGCCTTGCATGCCCACTCTGCTTACAGTTACCATGGTGAAATAGGTGAAGTGATAGTAAACCCTCATTCTGGCTTAAACAAAATTCATCTGAGTGATAAGACTTTTGTCAAACATTAAACAATACAATTGAGATTTATTTACTCACATGTGGCATAATGCATGTTTTGATGATTGCCACTTTCAACTTAATGCATGTTTTGATTATTGCCACCTTCCTGTTGCCTCTAATTCATCTGGTGTGGACGCTTTCCAATGTTTTCCAAAGAGATCAAGATATCATATATCGTATCGTATTTGTTTATATGATTTAAAAAAAAATTCATAGTTAACAATTTATATGATTTTAAAAAAATCATAATTAACTTTAAGCTTTCCATTTTGAACATAAAGTTCATTTATTTGGGTGGAACAATTCAAGCTGGGAACGTGCAAAGGAGAGAAATGCTAAAGTTCCGAATGTGGTGTGGGTGGGTCTACTATCGCTATTTAATCTCCAGAAATTTCTTATCACTAGAAGATTCGTGCAAGCTTTATCACAGTCTTGTCACTGGAGGGAGGAACTGTCTTTATCGCTTTCCTTCTTACTGGAAACATCCTTCTTGCTTACCTTCTCACAAGAGGAACCGTCTCTATCGCTTTGTGGCTTAATATCTGAATAATCTTCCTTTCACTTGCCTTAATTAGACCTGGTCGAGCCAACAAATACCAGGAATCACTTTTCAGTTAGTCTAGAATCTAGAGAGATTAGAAGAAAGCACCTAGTGGATGGATTGATCGATGGCAAGCCCGAGACATGACATGCGAACTAGGCCAGATTCCTTTTGCCTTTCCCAATCAACATATTTGATCAGCCATCTATAATACTACTTCCCATCGGGGCCGAGAACTCGCATTTTAGAATAGTCAAATTGATTCTAAAATTCTTAATCGTTGTTTCAAGTTCTATTATTTATATTAAAGTTCTATAATTTATATAATTCGTTAATAGCCCAGCTAGTTCATTTAATAGATTATCTAAACGTTCTGTCCTGCACTTGACCCTACCCAAACCATGTCTCTTCTTGCCTAGTACATATGGCCTAACATTCAGGGCATTAAAAGGTTTTCAGTCCTTGGGTTTTAGGGCATTTACTTTACCCAAATTGAACAATCTCCCCCAATACATATGGCATGGCATCCGCCTTAAAACTATGTTGAGGCATGCGAATAAATCACGTAGTGGTTCAGATTGTGGCACTTTTGGTTTGGAACATGCTCTCAATACTATAATACAAGAATTATTCGTCTGGAACTTTCTTTGTAGTCCTCCAACTTAGGGCAGGGACTAGTTACCAGGCAACCCCTTGTTTGTTATATAAACAATGAATATACCCTTTCATCGCACATTATGGAGATCAACATTTTCCTGCAACTATTGTTCGTAACTATGTCTCCCCTTGGAACTTTACTTCCGGAGATACTTGATTTGCGATTGTTATTTGGAAGCATAAGTGTTGCAGCGTTTATCTTCTAGTTTGAGAGCGTGGTATTTTCTATTATCTGTGATAGTGTTCTATTTTCTATTCAATTAAATTGAGATTTTTTTTTTTTTTTTTTTTATTAAAGATTTTTTAACTATTTGTAAATTGAATTTTAAAATGCAAAAATTACATAAACTCCTTTGTTTATATGTTTTGTATCACTCTACTATAATTCAATATATGAGTGATGCTTTCAAAAATTTGAACCAACAACAAATTTAATTAGGTAATCAATTTTAATCAAAATATTTTTAATTAATTTTTTTTTTTAATTTTTAAAAAAATAATTAAATTAATTATTAGAAATTTAAAAATATTCTAACCTGATGAATGTTTAGTTCTTCTCAACTACTATATTATTGCTTTAAATAATTAGTTTTAACCACCCTCTTATTTCTCTAAATAATTTGTTTTTTCTTAAAACTACAAATAAATAAAAACTAATATTAAAATTTACATTAAATCAATTTAATTCACCAAATTATTATAAAGATTTCAGATATTTAAATACAAATCCACTAAATTATTATGAAGATTTCAGATATTTTAAATACAAATTAAACTAAAAGCTAGAATGATGAACAACTATTCAATATGCTTTTTTTCATTTATTAAACAAACCAATTAATTGACAAATTATTTTTTAATAACTTCTTTACCATTTTATCATAAACATTATTATATTTGTTTAAAATAACCATTAATATAGATAAAAACTTGAACAATCACTTACCAGAAAAAAAAAGTATTATTTATAAAGTTCATGTTCAAAGATAATCAATATTAAAAGAAAAAACCGATTAATTAAACCTCTCATAGATCTTAAAATTATCATATTACAATATATTGTATATTTAACACGAATTTTCACTAAAAACAAAGTAATTGAAAAATATTTCAGTAAGAATGACCAGTAATTATAATTTTTTTTTCACATATCATGTTTCCACAATATGATAAAAAAAAATTAGGATATTGTAGAGAGAGGTGTCACGAAGAAGATCATGTTAATAGAAATAAATAAATTAGGAAAATAAAAAACTATGAATAAGAAAATATCCACAAGGAGAAGGTGGTGCAGACTCGGAGAGTGTCTTATCCCCATGACGGCCGAAGCGACAGAGAATAACGAAAAAAAAACATCCACGTGTACTTGTAGTTGCATACAACAGCTCTGTGATGACGAGGCTTCCCCCGACGATAAGGTCAATATCCGATCATACCATTTTCTTATTAAAAAAAAGGCGCAATTAGTCAGCATAAAGAAAATAAAAATAACAAAAAGGGATAAAATCAGGAAAATAAAGCCGTTCGCCTAATTTTTGGAGCAACGGTAGCATGCGTGGAACTGATGTGACTTTAAGGAAATGAAGGCTAAGTCCACTAGTGGTGGTAAAACTTTAAAATGTTGTTGTCCCCACGAAAGCAACCATCCATGACATTTTATTACATTTATCATGTGAACTTAGGAAGGTAGAGTTGGATTCTTTGAATCTCCCGGTGGAATAATTGGAACCCTATGACAGCCATAATATCAAAGACTTGAGCCTATATTCATAGATCATTTATCTTAAATTTAAATTTAATTTATTATTACATATATCTATCGTAATAGATGGATGGTGAAGGTTGGAAGGGATAAAGATCAGTTATACAAATATTTTGATTTAATTCTTTCATCCATTAGTGTTGTACAAATATTATTTTATAATTAATATTTATTAAATAATTAAAAATTTTATTATCATAAAATATTATGATTATTATTATTATAAAATATTAATCAGGGCATCTCAATCCTCAAAGGTTTACGGGTAAATAAGAATAAAAAACCATTTATAAACATTTATGTTCTCATTTCATCACTTCAAAGAAATACGATATGAAATTTTATCGATTGGAGGGAGATTATTTAACTTGTGAATCGTGTTTTAAATAGCACAGATCACTGCATTTCACCTCCCATAAGCCGTCCAAATACCCTTGGACTCTTCATCGAATAGAAAACTCGAAGGATTCGAAAATTGAAAAGAAAATGAAATGTGTTTCATGTGTGAGTGGAATAAATATTATTTAGCAAAAAAGATGTGTAAGTTTGTTTGTTTCACCTACAAAATAAAAATTAAGTTTTAAATAGAAAATTAATGTCAGTAATAATTAAAAAAAAATATGCTATAAAATAATTAAATATAAATTATATATATATATATGAATGTGATATTTAAATTTTATGTTTTCAAAACATGTTCACAAAAAAATTTAAATAAATTATTTGAACATTATTTTAATTAATTTGTGTCGATATCAATTTTTATATATATTTATATAGAGAAAAAAATTATGGTTAAAATTTTTATTTGGTCATATATATACTCTATTTAGCATTGAAAAATATGATTTAACTAATGAAAAACAACACATTGTATTTTACACTCTAAAAAATTTTGTATGTGAAGAAATTTGATCCCTCTCGCTTTGTACTTAAAATGGATCTATGCTAGTATAAATTAAAAATAGTGTAAGCAGACATTATAACTTTTCATTAAATGGAAAAGAACAAAAACAATTATAAGTAATTTCTCGAGAAGGGATAAGAAAAATATAATAACTTGGTTGATGAGTCTGGCTAAAAAACAAATTTCCATTCATGTGAAATAGAAATAAACGTGAAAATTATGGGGGAATAAATTCAGATTATTAGAATTTAGTTCAATAGTTTGAGAAATATATTATTGTAAGAAAAGATAGGTGTATTTTGAAAAATATTAACCATCTTTGCAATTAAGGGAATACAAATTAAAGTGTATGACTGAAAATAAGAAATAATATTTTAATTTATATATACATAGATATAGATATTAAAAATTTGGTGTAGTTGAATGCTATTTTCAACCATATATATTTTTAAATAAAACTTTGTGCTTGTTTAATGAGGCTATAATTTGTTTGGACGTTGATTTTTTCTTCAAATTGGGTGAATTTTTTTATTTTTTTTAAATATATGGTTGTGGTAGTGTGTAAATTGTTTTCTTGACCACGGAAACATATTCAACAACATCAAGAATCCCCGAGGAACTCAAGAGCCTGAAAATGTACCAGGATTTTCAAAAAATTCAGTCATGTCTTTTCAAACTCAAAGTCATACCGGGCAAAATTGTGACTTGTTTAGACTACCTATAAAAAAAATTATAGGTTCCAAAAAAAAGAATTGTTGGAATAATCTAGTATACGGACAAGACCAAAAAAAATTCCCATTATAAAGTGCATCTAGAGCGATGACACACATAACACTTAGTGTAGACTTCTGAGGATGCGTTATGACATGACATCGGAGCTGCCGAAGTGACAAAGAATAACACCAAACCCATCCACGTATACTTGCATTTGTGGCTATTCACGATGTGCACAAACAATAACATGTCAAAAAATAATCATGAAACTTCCAACACAAACCCGAAGTTGAAGCGGATAATTCCCACTTTGTAGATGGCCACATAAGTCAATAACAGGCAAGAAAATATAGTGAAAAATGTGATACTGTTGGGCACACAATGCCTTGATGAATATCTAAATGATAAATTTGCATGATAAGTGGGTAACTATATGACGAATATATAGAAAAATATAGTGACAATAAATGCCATTCTGTTGGATTCACCAGAATAAGATGAATATAATGTTTGAAAATGGGAAAATTAGTGTGCAAGCTATAAGTGTTTCCATGAGGAGAATGGTCAGTTGGTGAACATGGATCCCCAACATATTGCAATTCACCCTTATGTAAGGGGGTTGCATGATTTATCCATTGTGCTTCCCCAAAGTCATCGTCCAAATTTCTCCCACATCTCATCTACAATGGGCATCATATTCGAGCCTCAACTCACATCTTGTAGCTCTTCACTCCATACACCTACTACATAGTGTCTCCACCGAGCTCCCCCTCCCTTCAAGCCCGGACTTGTCCTACACCTCATGCAAAGCATATCATCTTGAGGTCCATTGACTCTTGTAGGATTGCAAACATCCTGCAAAGACAACAAACGAATGAAATAGAGAGAAAGATGATATATCATATACTTTTATGGGTGAGAAATTGTTTCACATCTTAGCGAATGGAAATCCAATTGCGGAAAGTGTTCATTGCGATAGGATTATAAATACCTCAACTAACACCTAGGGTTCCACAGTGCCAACTCATTTTTCATAACAATTTCTAACAAAAGCTATCAACCTTAAGAAATTGATCGACATGTTTATCGCACTATCATGATTTTTCTCCAATATGTCCTATGACTCATATGGAAACGGATGAAGAGATATCCCTCTGACCCATTCCCAATTCCCCCAAGAATGTTCTACCATCGCAAACTAAAAAACACGTAAGTCCTTATTTTATGCAACATTCTCTAGAAAAACATGTTCAAGCATTTGAATAGTTGAATATCGTTAACCCTTCTGCATAGTAAAATAATGATACGAGAAAGAGAAAACGCAAAAATGACCCAAGAACATGAATATGACCCCTAGAATTGAAATACTCTAAAAAGTGTAATACTAATATTAATGTTTACAATCAAAATTAAAACACTTGTAAAAATAATAACCAACGACAAAAATACATATATATATATATATATATATGTGTGTTGATTTAATTATTTTGAAAGTAAAGTTATTATTGTGTTGTCATAATACATAACAAATATATGGTATCTACGAGTTTCATTCAAAGGGTCATATTTGTTTGTAATGAATTTTAAGAAACATGTGATGGAGATACAACAAAGGCTAATTCAAATTTTGGGAAGCAATGTTTTATGGAAATAGGCAAAATGCAAAAGGAAAAAGAAACAAACTAAACAATACATTTTGAGCTATTGATAGTTTATTTGACTAAGATTTAAAGATTGGTAGACATGGGATTTGATAGATAAGATTTTCAACATGTGGATAATATTGGTATAAAAAATCATAAGGTTAAAGGTCTAATTCCTATATCTGCAACATCAGTAGAATAGGTCTCCAAATCAAGAATATTCCATAAAATATGACTATCTGACATTGGAGAACAAGGAGTGAAGGATGAAAGATTATCAAAGCAATATTACTACATTTAAGTTCGACTGAAATAACAATGTAAGAAATGTCAAGAAATATCCATTGAATTTTAAAAGTAAGTTTGTTGAGTTATTTTATTTATGCAAAATGACAAATTCTATTTTTTCATTTTAACACAGTTTTATTGGATAATGTTAGTCCAACCTATCCAAATACAAATTGTACAACAACAATGAACCAATTTTTTGTTGCATTAAAAGAAATATATTAATTTATTACATTCATTTTATTTTTGTATACTATTTATTTTTATTTATAGATGTAAGTATCTATTTCATTGAGCGTTGAAGATGATAAAAAATTTAATTGAAGACATTCAAGTTTCAATAAAAAATAAAATAAACTATGTCTTCAAAATGTTAAACTTGATTACCCGATTAATCAGTATCAAAGTATCAAGTAATATTATTTGATTGTGAAAATATTGCAAATCTTATTCTCAAAAAGGAATACCTATTCTTCCTAGTTATTCCATATACCTTTCATGGTTTCAATATCTAAAATATTATATATGATAGTTATCCTTAAACTTTGCAAAGATTTCAATAGAGTGATTATGGAATTTGTATGAGTCACAACACATTTTGGGATATTTGTGATTGTTCATTCAAAGATATAATTAAAATTAATACTAAATTGAACAAAAGAAGTAATTTTATTTAAATTATATGTTTAGTGATTAAAACTTAAATAACATATTTAGCGATTAGAATTAAATATAAAATTTATTTATGGAAAAATCAATTAAATTTAGTTATTTTATATTACACGCAAGAGTGAGTTATAATAGTGATATATTTACAAGTGATACTGAAATTAGCGATAAAATCAATGAATTATACCTCTTAATACAACTCCAAATCAGCTTCTTGTACACCTTCATTTATGTATCCCAGTGATATTTGAAATAGTAATATAGATTCAAATATGGTAGTGACATCGACCTTGTTTTCTCAAAATGCAACTTCACAATTTCCTCAACAACAAAGTTTCAAAGTCACTTTAGCTTCATAACACAATTTGCCATTTCTTTCTTTTTTCACGGTGCTTAAGAATTTTAGTATTGTGTGTGTTTAGGAGGATAATCGATCCTACTAGTATTCTGCCTATTTACATACTACTTAGCCATACCAACTGCAAATTCATTTGCTAACACTTTGTGTTCCATGGAACCTTGTGAATAAGAACTTGATTTACTCAAACATTACCGATCACGTGGAATCTCTTCAAGTTACTTTTATTTCTTTTTCCTCACCATAATTTGACCTACTCCTACCTTAACTTAATGGTGCCAATAATTACTTTCCTTTGTACAACTACAACTCATTGTCTCGAGAATGCTTCATCATATCTTTGCATTAACACATTAAGCACCAATGCTAACATATGCCTTTGTTCTTTACGTTTTCTTTCATAAATATATGGCCTCGTTCTCCAATTATTTCTTTCAAAGCTTTATTACACCCAACTCTTCAAAACTTGTGAAATCTAAATATTCTCATTTCATAATTTACCTCGACACTTCGAGTTAACAATTTTCCAATTCTAAAAGTATTAGGCTACCTCAACTCTAATAATCTACCAATCACTTTCCATTATGTTTAGTGATGATATAAATTATGATCGCTTTCCATTACGTTCACTGATGAACTAATTTATGATTTAGTGCCCATAAGTATAAATTCGAGGTGGTAGGAATATATGAATTTGACAAAACTACGTCCTATTGTTTTGTTACAAACCTAAATTCTTATTTTACTCATCACATTCTATTGTGCTCAATGACTGACTAAATTACAATCACTTTCTAATGTGTTCAAAAATAAAACTAGATTATGATTTAGTGGTCAACAGAGTAAATTCATTAATGTAGGAATATTTGAATTTGACAAAACTCATACTATTATTTTGTTATAAACATACACTATTACAAAACAAGGATTAGCTCGCAAGCAATCTAAAACTTCTAGAATACTTCATCAAACAAAAGAAGCTACCAATGAAAGAGGTGATATGGGAAGATGACTTATTCATGTATAATCACTAGCGCTTAGTTAAATTTTGAAGGCAACACCTTTTAAGCCGAGGGGCATGTTAAAGCCCATATAAGCCCCATGTTAATACTAAAATCCCCCTAGATATTGAGTGATTATCTTTTTGTTGTTATATTTTTATGTAGAATAAAACCTTTCATTGTCCAAATTTATTATAATTGCAGACTTAGGATCTTCCAATTTTGTCTTGTACATTGAATTAATTATAGAGGACTATAATTTTTATCATTTTTAGGACATATGGTTGTTAAAAAGCTCAATATATACATATATTAAAGCTTTCATATATTTTTTTGCATAAAATATTCATAAAATTGAAAATTTTTGTTTGAAATGGTAAATATGGAAAACAATGAATGTGAATTCTTATCATATTTACCTATTCCCTTTATGATTTTGAATACCATTGTTAAATTGATATTGAGGATTGTCTTTTCCTTTTTTTTAAGTGAAAAGGATTCTATTAAGTCAAAGTAAATCTACATCGCTGCATGGAACTATCCAAAAGTCTTCTGGCCTCACTCCTACTGGATTTGGTTGTCATAAAAGAACAACAAAAAGAGATCAAAAACTTCCAATACAAACTAAGTATCCACCATCAAAATTCCAATGAAACCAAATTACACCTAATATCAAAATGTCACTAGCAATCATCATGGATCATAAGAGTTCACCCGAGCTAGGTTCTTCGGTCGAGTACAAAGTGAAGAGGGAGGTCTAAAGTCAGAATGGATTTTTTTTTCATTTGTTCCAACCTTCCTTCCAAGCATTCCATTCTCTTGTATATCCTCCTCTAACCCCTCTTCAAGGTGACGAGACAATATTTTTGTCAATGTGACAATATATGACAATGTTTTTGTCAATGTGACAATATTAGCTAAGTTTCTCTAAGAGGAGAGTTACATGTGCAAGTTGAATTTCAAAGGCATCCAAAAGTGGGGGTAGTTCCACTTCGCTAGATGACTGAGCGGGACTGGGATCCAACGCTTCCCCTAAATTTTTTTACTTCATCATATGATCCATTCATTTCTCCCTGAGACCAATTCCCCTTTGCACCCTACCATACTAGCAGTGTATGGTCCACTTCACTGGACCGGAGAAAAACCAAAACCAGATATTTTTTTCCAATGACCCATATCACTTCATAACCAGAATACCATAACGCTAGCGAACTGTACTAGACCCACTCTGTTGGTTCACAACATTGTCCCAATTTAATATTTGTGGACTAATCCGTGACCAGGTTGACCACAAATAGGGCTTCCCCACTAAGAAAACAAATAAACACCAACCTGTGAGTCATGCCCTTAACCAAAACCAAACATCAAAACCTGGAAATCTCACAAACACACGAAAAAAAAATCATAAAACACTAAAACCCATGTATTAAACGGCACTAAATATGCAACAAAGAAATAAAATTTCGAGAAATCCCACCTCGATCCTTGGGGGTCCCTACAACTAGCAACAATGGCCGTTGGGCTCATATCTTTGAAGCTACTACAAAGACTGTTATTTAACAATATTAAATCCCTTTCTTAGCTATATATGCATAACAAATACCAACTACCCTAGAAGAGACAGTCGCAACACAATTTCTAAGAGCTATAGTAGAAAATTGCGTTACATACTAGGGAAGCCTTAACAATGGCCTGAATGCATGTTTGCATATCGATATCTCCTGGAAAACCACCATGTAGACACTCCACAGTGCTGGAATTTTCTTTAGCCCATAGGACGTACTTTGACTGAAGCCCCGGTCCCCAAATCCAAAATTTTCTACGTTTGAGTCTTCTTTCCAAATTCACCACCACTCTAGCCTTTCGCTACATCATCTTCATCCTCTACCTCAGTTCCCATACCCAATTCAGCTAAAAAGGAATTCAAACCTTTGCAACATAACAAATCCTTATCCCCTCTCACGACCATCTATATTATAACATGAGAAGATAACTATGCATCTAAATGATGTTTTCTTATACAACTCGCCCATCGTTCCAGTAGTTATCCTCTCACTCAACTGCCTCGAGTAGTATCGTCACACTTCAAATCAATGCGTCACCTAGATTTTGGGTGGTGGTGATGGGATGGTAGGCCCCCCCCACCAATCCCAACATTAAATCAAGTTCCAACCCCCATTAGGGATATTGAGGGTTATCATATTTTAATTGGAGAATTTTAAATATTTTTGGAAATTTGAATAATATTGATACAATTAACTATTTGAAAAAGATTCCAAAATATTACAAAATCGCTAATCCAATTAGACTCAATTAAATACAATGTTATCGTCACTTGCTTTATCTACAATATTTCCAGCATTGGTGTGTAGAATATGTCATTCGTTGTCTATTGCTATGGAGTTCCACATGCATATCGCTCATATTTAAATATTCCTTACATTAATGTCAAAGTTTGAAATTGGTTATGTTTTTTATTTACGCACCATCTTAACCAAATATTTTGAAGTTATTAAAAGTTCTGCAAAGTTGTGTCGACTAACACTATAAGGAAAATACCTTCCAGCGAAGGTTATAACGAAACTTCATCACAACTGAAAATAATTTTGGTGGGCAGATGTTTTTTTTTGGTGCGCTTTATGGAACAAGCAACCCCAATGTGATACTTATAGAAATACCTCAGTCTTCATACACAATTAAAATAACCAAGGCGTTTAATTCAAAGAGCACTGACACCTAAAATGTATACCACCCCGATGCTCACAATAAAAAATCCCTCGTGCATTCAACTAAAAGAGCATCGGAGCTTAAAATGTATATCGGGTTGGTTCTTATATGAAAAAAATCCTTGGTTATTCTTCCATGAAGGAATGCCTATGGGGCATGTAAAAAATAAATGTAGTACCAGTGATTTCTCTTAAACATGCAACATCGATAAGTGTTATTTGTATAAACGCATTGGTACATTTATTATATAGAGGTACCAGTGCTGTTAATTTTAATAGTTCACCAAAAATGGAAATAATATTTTGTAGAACCGGGGATCCTAGTTCTATGAAAGCGCTAGTGCGTTAAGAGTTACAATGCACCATGGCATTAATTTAAAAATTAATGGTGCTTGAGGACCTAAAATCCCTGATGTTGTCATTTTCTAAAAAGGCACCCATTATGCTGAAAGATGACATCGCAATCCTTGTATTTAAAGTAAAGCACCAATGCATTTTTATGTTATGAATGCAACAATGTTTTTTTATGAGATATTCTCTTTTTTAGCAACATCAACGTGTGACAATACAATTATTTTAATTTTTTAAATCCATTATTCATTAAAAAATTGACATATATCTTATAACAGTATTCATATAAATTAATATTTGATTAGTGCATTGTATATTACAGTTGGAATATGGATTAATTTGTTGTATTATCAAATTTTTCATCTCTTAATAATAATATTTAATCATCTATATATTTAGTTAGTGTTGTAACATTCCACAATGACATTGGATAACACAATAGAATAAATTAAAATTTATTTTATTATATATTGATCAATAATAGACTCTTTATCATACAAAATGGTATTGTTATTGGTAACCCCTTGTATTTCAATTGGGACACTATTTCCATGATTACATTAAACAAAATGTCTCATTTTCACAAACAAATATTTTCAAAAAGACATGTTACATTGATATCCAAATAGATCATCATTCTTCAGTAGAATTTCTATCAGTGTTTGAGCTACTTCCATGACTTGGGCTATTTGGAGGAATGCTTTGTTGATTACATCAATTGTTTTCATCTTCTTGATGTTGTTCATCTGTAAACATAAAAATAAAGTATAATGAGTGTATCTACATTGATGAGAATAACGAAAAATGAAATAAATAATATACATCAATGTAAATAAAAAATAAATGTATCATATCAAGAAGCACCTTGTATATTATACACATTATTTCAAAACTAAATCTCATGCCTTCCTTCAATAACTCTTATGCTTGCA
Source organism: Pinus taeda (assembly GCA_000404065.3). Lineage (NCBI taxonomy): Eukaryota > Viridiplantae > Streptophyta > Pinopsida > Pinales > Pinaceae > Pinus > Pinus taeda. Next base: position 20,391 of record APFE031318844.1, read on the forward strand.
TAGTTTCATACACTATGTTTCCTACAAGTTCTATACCCCATAATAAATCATATATCTAATATAAATGATTTTTTTTGTTATGTTAACTATAACTCAAAGAAGTAAAACAACATAGATACTTATGAATTCGACAATTTATTTTTTATATGCCAACATATACTCACAACTGTTATTTAACACAGTGTCAATCAATTCTTCCAATGGCTCTTCTTTGTATGTTGGCACCTATTTGAAGACATTCAAGGATGGTCATTGTAAAACAACCTAAAATATACAAAAATGAAACCCTGAGTTGTTATAAGGAAATATTAAAAGGTACTCACAAAATTTGTAATCAACCCTTTTATTTTTTGTTGTCCTCTTTTATGTGTTGAATGAATTCCATCTTGTTTTCTTTTCTGCAAGAAAATACTTGAAAATTAATATTTAATGTTAAATTATTTTTTCTTATGTACAAATTCAATCATGATTACATACATTTCAAATACGTTTTTGTTGAGATGGCTCCTCCTGTGATGCAATTATGTCCATTTCTTCGACCATCTCCTTATACACTTTTTTGGACATTCCTACTACTATGTTTCACATATCAGCGCATTGATCATATGGGATTTTCATAATATTCATGAAAAAAGTAATAAACTACTTATATAATTATATATGAAAACTAAGTATAACAAAATCGATATTAATAAATTAATGGTTTGAGTAATATATACATAATTCTAGAAAGTCATTTTATACAATTAGGAATATTATCTTTTGAATTATTCTTTTTTGTTATTTTATGTTTTTGCTTTTATAAATCTGACATGTTTCATAGATAATTTCTCTGGAAATGTTTCCTATAGTTTAGATATAATTTGGTTCTTAGAATCATTGGATTTATTTGTGTATTGTAGATGTAAATTACATCTATACGTTTGTTCCACTAGGTCACTCATAGCTCTATAAAAAAAATCCTGCTTTCATTAAGCTCCAACACGACCAATTCATTTTCATCTACATGTTCTATAAATTTTCTTTTCTTACAGCGACATTGATCTTTTCCTTCTTATCATTCACTGATTTGTGTTTGAGGGGGGTGTTGGATTTTTACACTCACCTCATTGATAATCAATCACGTGGACTCACTGCCACTCTGGGATCCACCCTGGGACCAATCAAAAGGTAATGACAATGGTTTGGAAGTTTACTAATTCTTGTTTGTTTTGGTGTAACAGAAAACCTAACAAAGCCATGGTTTATCAATATCACATGCCCAAGAAACCATAACTCATTTCATATGATAATTATTTATATGAAATTTTTTTAATTAAAAAAGGCATTACTAGTTTGGAGATAGATTTCAACCTTTGGTTTCGGTATACTACCTAAAATACTCACAAATACTTCATGGAGATTAAATCTTCACTGTCCACCTAATAGTTAATGATAATTAAATTATCCAAAATACATATATCTATCAACATAATTTTATTAGTAATGAAATTTAAATTATGGAAACTCAATTCTAGAATAGAATAATTATAAATCAAACTTTCTCAAATATAACCACCCGAATGGATAGAGCTCTAAGGTTGTGGTCCAAAGGTTACATGTGGAAGTTTGGTCACCAAAATTACTGAAGTCCATTCGAGAGAAAGGCTATGTACTAACTCTTTCTTGATTCATATATAATATATAAATATATATATATATATATATATATAAATAATAAAAATAATATAATAATATATATATAATATATATATATAATCGCCTGAGAAACATTCCCTTTGCGCAGTTAGGAGCATGCTAAAAAAACATGTTCAACTCGATTGGGTGCGAGAATCATCGTCGTGTGTCATGTAGTAAAAATGAATCTATAACTAAGACGCATAAACAATAAGTTCCCCATTCTAATCCCAAAATTTTCTCTTGAAGAACACGTTCTTCTCCAATCACACAACAACATCATGCTGAATTATTTCTAGGAAAACTTAACTCAAAATTAGTAACATTGAATGAAATTGTATCCATGAATTATCTCTGCACTCATGTAGAGGTTGCTACGAGACTTACAAATATAAATTGACTCTTTTTTCATTTGAATCGTCTCCTCGGTGGAAGTGACAACAACCTCATTGTTTACTACAATTTTTTGATCTCTAAATATTGGGGGACTGTATCTTCGGTCAGCTATAGTCCTTAAGCATCCATGGCCTCATTTCGCCTAGCTAGTTTCCCTTAAACATTGTGAAGAGAAATATACAATTCAATCAACTTTCAAGGGTTGAATCTATTTATGCATTCAAAAATGCAATTTAAAAATGAAAAATTACACACATACATATGTAGAGAGAGATTCATGTTAGCCATCATCTATCAAGTACCTAGAGAGATATAATATTTGGTGGTGCAATTTGTTTAAGTTTTACATTATAAAAAATTTTTACCCCTGAAGAGATTTGATCCCTCTTGACTCTTACTACTTGTAACATCCCGAGTGATCTCACATCAAAATTCATGGAGTTAGAAAATTTTTACACAAATTACCCACAGGTAATTATCCATGTCACCATTTCAAATCCTCATTAATCATTAGATATAATTTTCATTAGTACATACAATAACTTTTAGTAGAGGAATAGTAAGTTTCCTAACCATTAACAACCACTTTTGTAGTATATTAACATAAAATTTCAGTAGAGGAATAGCAAGTTGCGTAACCATTAACAACTACTGTTGTAGTGTATTAACATAAATTGTATGATGAATCTTGCATCCATTTCATGATTCTCTTAACCAAATTACTTAATTACATATTGGACATTATGAACATGACATCAAGCAAGAAATCAACATCATCAAGCTGACAAAATAATCAATCACATCATTGAACATCGATATACCCTAGAAACCCCATAGGGTAAAAATTATAAAAAATTCAATTTTATTATTAAATGCTCATCAGGGTGTTCACCCCTCACTCAATGGCTTATAAGGGAGTCCATCCTTTAGCCATTGTTACAGAATATTACAATTAAATATCATTAAAATACAACATACCTAGCTAAAATCTACTCTAATCATCATGAAACCATTTACCCACAAATCATCACTCTATATCCTTGTGGCATGATCGTTTCATTAGTAGACCATCCTACAGCGCATACTCATGAGCATGGACCATTAGTTCTTATCTACCACACAGTTAAACATAATGTCTTTTGCACAAATCATGGTCTTTTCCTATCATTGTTGTTATCAACAAGTTATGGTAACATGATTAGATAAAATATTAATCAATCCATAATCAGTCCTTAAAAATGATCTTTTAACATCTATTCATTTGCATACATGAGATGTAAATATAATTTCATAGCATGCTTCTTATAACAACATTGTTCATGTATAAACAAAAAATTATGAAGTATGTCAAAATAATTACCATGTTACTATGATCATTCTCGCACCAGCACATGTTCATATCGAAAGGAAACCATTGTAACCATTCATTTCATTTAAAGGATACTAGCAAGTTATATATATTTTTTTTCTGCATGTAATTAGATAAAAATTTATTCAAAAAGAGTTAGCCCCTTAGCTTCTTCTTTGTGCATGTAACTAAGTAACCTTTCCAATACAATCAATATTATTTTTAAAAATAGAAATGCATGCCCCCTTTGAATGGAAAGCTAACATGATAGACATCATTATTGTGCATGCAAATGCAAGTTCCTTTTCGAAAAGCATATTTCCCAAGATAGATATATTTACAAAAGTCTCTTTTTGAAAAGTATATTTCTCAAGATAGATCTATTTATAAAATCTATTGTATGCACAAACACATGCATTGATCTAAAACAAAACTAATGTGTTAGTCATTATTTCTTGCATGTGAGTATATGTATTTTACAAAGAAAAGCTAATGCATTTATTGAAAGTAATTACTTGTTTTACTTTCTAGTGTCTAACATAATTCTTATTCTTTTCTGTACACAAATCCATATTTCTCTTTAAATGAGCTAACACAATAGTTCTATTTTTATCCATGTAAACAACTATTGTTTCTATGATTTTGCATATGTGTTCTTTTCACATAGTTATTTTCGGGAAGCCAACATAGTTTCTCTATCTTTTTATACAAAGTTGTCATGCATTTGTTTTCAATAAAATTTCAAAATCAACCTTTATTTTGGGCATAAGAACTAAAATAATAATAATGTTAACCTTTTATGCATTAAATCATGCATTTAAAATCAAACTATTCAATATACAACACACAATCCATTTATCTTTTCACCCACCAAAACATATAACTGTTGCAAACTCTTGCAAAGTAATCAACACAATTGACCTATCTTTCATGCATAAGAAAAACATATTATTTCCAAAGAATATTCCTGTGACTTATATTATCTTTGTGCATTTGATCTAATCATAGGTTATTATATTTTCTCGTAACTAAGTATTATTTAAAAAAAAAAAAAAACTCTTTTTCTCAAAATAACTCTCTTACGCATGAAATTCCATGGGAATCTTTTCCATGGATTTATTAAATAACTAATATTTTCCAAATCTTTGCAAATATTTTACCATGACTAAGCACAAAACCATTGTGTTTTTTTGGTAGGTAAGCACCCACGGGGGATTTGAACCAATGACCTATCGCAATGAGTGCCTTAATAGTGCACCTATTCAACATCAATCCAAAGCCCCGTCAACACCATTGTGTTCTTTTCAAGACCTCAAGATTTATTTATTTTTTTCTTCAACAAAGACTTATGGCTTATAAACACATTAGGTAGTTATTAAAACTACACATTTCAAAAAGGAAATCACACTTTCTAAGAAAAATAATATAATTAACTTCTCTTTTATTTTTCACAACCCATGAAAATATTTCACAAATTACACTCTTTAATCTATATTCACTTCCAATAAAATAACTTGGATTTGTTATCATTTAATACATCATTACGAAGTCGCCTTTTAAGAAAATTGCATGCATTTTATCTTTTCTTAAATAAAAAAAATATGCAATGTTATATAAAGACAAGCAAGGTTGCTTATCTTTTAATGATGCAAATATATAATAACAATATTTATCTACAAGTAGTAATATATTTTCTTTACCAAGAAAAATCTATAATAACAATGTAATATATTTTCTTTACCAAGAGAAATATATAATAACAATCTTTATTTACATGTACTAATAATATATATTTTTTTACTAAGAAAATATATAATAAAAATCTTCTTTATTTACATGTACTAATATATATATATATATATTTTTTACTAAGAAAAATATAATAATAACATTTTATCTACATGTAGTAATATAATTTTTTAACTAAGAAAAAATATATAATAACTATCTCTATTTACATGTTCTAATATATAATAACAATATATATCTACATGTAGTAATATATTTTTTACTAAGAAAAATATATAATAAAAAACTCGTCAAGAATGTTAGATGTCTCATGCATCTTTCTTCAAATGCATCTTTCTCTAAGAGCATATCTTGGATACTTTGCAAGAAATGCATCTTTCTCTAAGAGCATATCTTGGATACTTTGCAAGAAGCTTGTGTAATATATCCCAAGGAAATGACAAAGCTACTTACCTTTTCACACAAGATTCACATATAATCTTTCTAAGAGAAACTACATATTTACTAATGTTAGATGTCTCATGCATCTTTCTTCAAGAGGATATCTTGGATACTTTGCAAGAAGCTTGTGTAATATATCCCAAGGAAATGACAAAGCTACTTAGCTTTTCACACACAAGATTCACATATAATCTTTCTAAAAGAAACTACATTTTACTTAACTTTTTATGTCCAAAAATTAGTGTAATTTCTTCTAAGAAAATGAGAAATCTACTTAACTCTTACTGTACATAATTTAAGTACCAAATATTTTCAAAAAGACATTTTCAAGAATACATATATCCCTATTTTTCAAGAAGACATATATCGCTGCAATATTTTAATGCATAAGAACATTGCAATACTTTACCAGGAAATTAACATAACCAAACTATACTTTTACACCCCAAAATAAAGAGTTTATTTTTAACAACATGAACATTATTGACCATATCTTTCTTTACGCATAACCAAAGAAACTTTCAAGGAAATTAAGTTATATTTTTCCCGAAATGGCCTCTTTCGAATCAGGTCTAGAAGCATCCTCGTAAGAACTCGGATTTCTTCACACCTTTTGCAATGAAGCCCCCAATACATTATAGTATGCCTATTTTCTTCGAATCCTCTTAGAATCTCTGGTTCCCTTACTTGCATTTTGGTTGCTCCACACATTCTCAATAAGAACACGAAAACTGGAACTAAACACGTCATTGAGATGAAGTAGTATCTCTTTCCAAGTTCATTCAATGGAAATATCCATTGATACACGAGCAACGCCATATTTTCATTCATTTCATCCATTAGATTTCTTTGAATCGTGTATTCCCGTTGCATTTAAGTTTCGAAGTCGAAATTACTTCGGCAACCAGATCCAAATAATCCTCCCCCGGCAATCACAATGGAGACATTTGGGTATTAAGGACATGAGAACCTCCTGTGCCTGCCTTCCTTTCTTGTTTTCATCCTCATTCAGTTTTCACGAGTATCACGAATTAGTTTTTTAACTAATTCATAACTCTTATCAAAAAATAAATGGACGTTTAAAATTAATATTTTCATAAATGTTTGATTTTATATTGAATTTTGTTTTAAGGATATTACACTATATTTAAAATGGATTTATATTAGTTAACTTTAGATTAAAGAATATTTAATTTTACATTAAGTTTTTTTAAATATTACACTATATCTGTATTTAAGATAAATCTATACTAGTTATTGAAAAATAAATTAGAATAAATTCATTTTTATATTATTTTATTATTTTTGTTGCTGGAAAAAAATAAAGGTTTGATGTAAAAAAAAGAAAGCCAACCAACTTGGTCATAGCTATAGATTTGGGTTCCTTAATTATGATGTTGTTTATTAGTCCCTGCCATCTGGCAGATGGCATGGACTATAGTAATCGGAATCCACGATATAACATTAATTCTTTTAAATATTTACATTGTTTTAACTTGAGTCGGCACTATGTGATCTTAAAACTATACTATTATTTTTTCATGGTATTATTTGGCCTCTTCCCGAGGCAGAGACGCTATAAGCATATAGTATCTTTGCGTGATTTGATTCACATTTCCGAACCATTAGGAATTAGGAATCAATTTAAACTAATGTTGGCTTTAGTCTCGCAGTATGAAATGCTAGCAGAGTTATAGAGTTTGAAAATGTCAAACTGAATTAGAACTAATTTATAAGTGGCTGAAGTTACCACTTGTTGCCACCGGTTACTGCATGTTGCATGCTTCAGTGTCTACATGTTGATTCGGTGTCCGCATGTTGATAATTGTGTTTCTCCAGGTGGGCGGTGGAGGAAAACCAAGGGAGGAGGGGACCAGAGAGATCTGGAAACCAGATTGCTACAAATGTTCTTCTACTAGTTTGGCTTCAACATTGTTGAAGGCATTCTTCACCCTACAAACTATTATTTACTATTGTTTCTGGACTTCTGCTTCTGAGTTAAGATTATGTAATCTCTACAAACCTTTCAAACTTTGAGATTAATTTCCTTTCAACATCTTTGTTTGAGGTAAGCGCCCAGGAACAACAACGTGTTGCAAAAAATCGTACCTTTTTCCATAGATCCTGCCTTTGCCAGGAGAGAAGAGCGACACCCCTTCCAATCTGTCATTCAATCTTCTACCTTTCAATCTTCTCACCGCTTACCAGAATTGCAAAGCGAACCTTAATGAAATAACAACTAGTCTTCTCCTTACCGCAAACAAGTGTTATTGCGGTATAGGCAACTTCAGCTGCAGTAAGTAGGAACTTTGGCGTAGCTATGTTAGAGATTTCATTGCAAGCGTTGTAGTCTTTTCATATATTATGCGGAACGTTTGGCCGAAAGAAAGCCTCGTTATCGACTGGATAGGTTGATTTACCGACTTCGGAATAGTTATTCAGGCAACAGATTTGGTCTATAGCTTGCGTGCATGATGCCATGTTGTAATGGTTTTCTCGTAGGGGACTGCAGCGGGGATCCGGAGCATACAATATGACTCATGACTATTAGGTTTAGGGTTTGATACAAAGAAAAAAGAATGCTTTCTTAATTCATATCAGTGAGCGACAACGACCTTAGCTATTTGTTTGGTCGAAAGGTCTCAAATAGGTAGAAATAAGGCGTTGCAAGATTGGGCTACCTGCTCGAAGGAATACGAGAAGCATATTCGGTCCAGATGCTCGAAGGATGCTGCTCCACCATAGGATAGTCAGAGCCACTACCTCCCAACCCATCCTTCCATGCTTGAAATCTGAATGAGCAGTTTCAAAATCTAAATGAGCATCGCTCCACCATAGGATAGTCAGAGCCACTACCTCCCAACCCATCCTTCCATGCTTGAAATCTGAATGAGCAGTTTCAAAATCTAAATGAGCATCGCTGGGTGAACACACCTACATCACAATCACAATATAGATATACAACGAACTTCAATAAGCATAAACATATATCGGATGAGGTAAGTGAATTTTATTTCATTTATTTTGCTTAAAAGGATTCGATGGATGATTGACTGCCTTGAAAATTTCTTGCTGCTGAAAATTGTTTGCTACAGAGGTCTAAGTATGTCAAGCATAAGTTCAGTCAACTCACCTTTCTCGGCAGAACCCGTTTAAGAGGCAGATCCACTTGTTTATCCAGAAGCATAGGATGACCCACTAGCAGATCCACCAACAACGCTTTGTTTAGTTCCAGTCATTGATCTATTTAAGTATAGCTAAAAATTCACATATACGAATAGATGCATACAACTAGACACAGACATATAACAATAAAGCAGGGCACAAGGACGAAGTGCAGCAAACGATAAAGCTTACGCATAAGAACAGTGATTTATGAACCAGTCTCCAATAAAAGTGAACAACAGGCTCATTTACATCGAATTGCATGAAAAATATAGGAAACATGGCAGAGTCTTTTTGACAAATACAGGGAACGTGGCACAGACTTTTTGACACGTGATATTACCATCTTCAACTCATCATATTTGAAGCCTGAGTTTCTGGTTCTTTTCTTCTCTGTAGCATACGTCACCCCTATTGTTCACCTGTCAATCATTTCTTGCCCCATATATCATTTTTTTACTGTTGGCCTCTCAATTAATTCTTCCTTTATTATCTGCGATTTCCATCATTTGACAAACGTAGTGCTCAATTTTTACACCCTATACACAGCGAAAAGAGGAAAGCTCCACTGTTACACACTTGACATCTCAAATAATATATTTCATTTATCGATAAATAGCTTTGGTGTTTCAATCTCCCCAAGATATACATTTATGAGTCCAGCGTACCAGATTCATTAAATGTTTCTAGCTTTTTGAGACCTCACTCACATTTTAAGTCAACACGTTTTTTTTAAAATAATGACTGAAGTCAGATCTTTTCATTGCAGGAGCAAGGGGATGGGATTGATCGGGTTCAGCAACTATTGATATGATTAATACATAAAAGATTGGCCTAGATTTTCAAGTTACTGCAACCCCAATTTACACTGTACTCGCAACTGAACAACCCCTAAAACGGTAAAACACTAATCCTTGTTTCCTCAAGCTGATATGAATAAGCCTATCTTAATTTATTATTTTGACTGGGGAGTATAATGTTCAGATTTCTAATTTTTTCCTCAAGCTGATATGTATACAGTCTATTGCAATTTATTTTTCTGACTGGGGAGTATAATGTTCGGATTTCTCATGTAAGAACTTATTGTGGCAAGCTCCTTCCATCTTTGACTCCAATGAAGACGAGTGGAAATAATCAAGAAAGTGTCCCTGTGTTTAACTCTGGTCTTTGATGTTGGCATTCGTTTTAGGTTCAATAACTCTGGTCTTTGATGGTGGCCTTGATGTTGGCATTCGTTTTAAATTCAATAAAGATTGTTTTGGACTCTTGTCCATAGCATTTGCAATCAACTAACGAGTACCCGAGAGTAGTTCTTTTGGAGTGCTCCGGCTCTTCAGAGGAATGCTTTCCTGCAACTCTCTTCAGATAAGTGCTTCCCTGCAACTCTAGACCTGCCACATGGACATCTGTGACATTGAACTCAGAACAGTCTCCTTTCTATTACGCGATGTGGAGACCGTGCAATTTGGTTTGCTTATTCTAAAGCCATCATAGGAGCTCCCACCGGTTCATAGCTCTGAAAAGGATCCTGTAAATGAACTCTCAAAATTAACATTATTCCTGCCATATTTTGCTTCTAATGATGGCAAACCTGCTGTCCCATGCTGTTATTCCTTGAGGTATTATTTTTAATGCTTTTGTTCTATTTACAGTTTTTCTGTATATGAAATATTATCAATTTTTATCTCGGTAAACTATGAAGTAAAGCGAACTAAAATCTCAACATGCTAAGTGCAAACTTGGCGTCCCATGTTGTTATTCCTTGAGGTATTATTTTTAAAGTTTTTTTTTGCTATTTACAATTTTCCTTTATACGAAATTATCAATTTTTATCTAACTAAACTATGAAGTAAAGCAAACTCAAATCTAAACTCTTGCATGTAATTGTTTAACAACCACCGTTGCTTTACAACAGGTAATCTATTGCACTACTCCAGTCTTGCATTGTAAGCAAATTTTATTTTCTGTTATTTCAAAAATTAATTAAGGTGGCAGGGACTTGCTGCCTCTGCAGCCCCCTTGTTTGTTAAGTAATCAATGTATGCACCGTTTCATCGCACATTATGGAAATGATCATTTTCCTGCAATGATTGTATGTAACTATCGGTCTCCTTGGAAATTTACTTTTTGAGATACTTGATTTGCGATCGTTATTTCGAAACATAAATGTTGCAGCGTGTATCTTCAGCTTGAGAGCGAGAGCGTGAGATATTTCTAATCTATATTGAACTAGAATGAGAACTTCTCTGACTTTTCACTGGAGTTGGCTAAACCATGTCACGTAGAGGTGTCTCAATTTTATTTATGTGATCAATTTTTAATCATAAGAAGGTTTAATTAGTAAATCTTTTTAAATGTTTTTATAATTGATAATTAAATAAGTTAGCGGTTCAAAATTCAAAAATATTTAATTTTCTTATCTGAAAGTTTATTTCTTATCGACCACTACCTTATTAATTCAAATAATTTGTTTTTTCTTAAATAAATAATAATAATAGCATTTATATTACAGATTTAACAACTAAATTATTAAAAATTTCCCGATATTTTGAAAACAATTTAAATTAAAAGCTAAATTTACATACAATTATTTAATATGATTTATTTATTTATTAAAAGAATCCGTTAGTTAAAAAAAAATAGTAACTTTTTTTCCAACTTATCATAAGAATTATTATATATTTTAAAATATCCATTAATATAAATGTAAACTTTACCAATAATTTATAAAACATCAAAATGTACAATTTAAAAAGTTCATCCTGTAAAACTTGGTGGCTGGAATCTGAAAGAGATATCCTCCTTCAACTCGGCACTGTTGTTAAAAAAAATTTGGAGGCTTGTGCATCGGGAGGAACTAGGGCAATGTGTCATCTCTCCGAAATATCTTCAAAATCAGTGTTTTTACACTTAGGCTTCAAAATGGTGATTTGGTACCTTCTCAAGTCTCACGTTCATGGCACAATCTTCTCTCTTCTAAGCATTGGTACTTTGGTTACCTTCGCTAGACTGGATCAAAACCTTACAATAAGATCGGATTGCATATTCTTGTTGGTATGACTGGACTTTCCACTCCTTTCTACAATCACACGAAATATGTTGCAGTGATTTGTCTGCTAGCTCACCTAGTCTAGGAATGTACAAATTACATCATTAATTTGAAGCTTTGAGGGATTATTCTTACATCGGCTGAACACTACCTTGTATGGGCCGGAGGATCACAATTGGACAAAGGCATTTTCAAAGAGGCTTACTACCTTATTACTCTGCCTCCTAGCCCGAATTTGCTTCACCCTTAGTTGACTAGGTCTTGGAAATGGAACTTCCCTCTCAAGGTGAAATGTTTTTCTTAGCTAGTGATTCACAATCTTATTCTCACTTGGGGAACCTCGTTAAGAGGGGATTCCGAGGACCGGGACGGTGTTGTCTATGCAACTCACATGGTTAGGAAACAACACCACATTTTCATCCATTGTCCTTTTGCTAGAACAGTTTGGACCAAGCTATTACACTCAATAGATGATCCACATTCTTTGGATTGTTCTGATATTGTCTCATGTATTCATAGCTCGACCGTGAACACCCAACTCCACAAGTCATTGGTTTTCTTCATCTTCAAGGGTATTTGGCAAACTCAGAACGTTCTTATATTTGAGAATGAGAAGCCTAATATCTGGCATACTTGTTGTAAGATTATAATGTTTCATCGTGAGTTTTGTGCACCTCCATGTCCCATTCTCCAACATATTCCACCTTGCAACATTTGGGAGTCATTCCCGGTTGGTTTCTTTGATGGGGCTTCTTCCTTCAGCCTATGCAGATGTGGCATGGCTATTTTCATAGATGGAACACATTCATACCATTTTCATTGGTATGGTAGCACTAGAAGAAACACGTGAGTTGAGCTCCTTGTCATATCGGGCGTTCTACATTGTGATAACTGGCTCAGACTTCGAGAGATTACTATTTTTAGAGATCCAAAGCTATCACTGATTAGGCTAATAGGCGAGGCTCATTGCACTCTTCATCCCTAGATAACTAGAAAGCCAACACTAAATCATTGATCAAAGAGTTTCGTTCCATCACCATTTCCCACATATAGATGTGTCAAAATGGTGTTGCAGATCAACTATCTAAGGTTGGTTGCTCATCAGATCCTAATCTAATATACTACCAATAGTTTCTACATAACTTTCTGCTTCAGTTAGGTCATCTCAACATCTAAAAAATCCTATAAATGACTTGTTGGATCTCTAGATTTCTCCTCCACTATCTCATAGGTTGGATATCTCCATGGGAGTTTGATTGACTTCCATATTAATACTTTGTTCAGTGCAAGAGAATGAAGAAGTTATTCAGGTCACTGGCACATCTCACATTTGGTTCGACCTTCGAGAGGAGTGAGTTTAGATCTCACAAGTTTTGCACCTCAAATTCATCGTAAGGTAGAACAATTGCTCGATTGGTGCTACTGTTCCCTAAACTCTATTTTTTGTTTTTGACAGAGACATCCCGCAGAGTGCTATTAACCTTACCGATTGTATGTCTCAAAAGCTTATTTTGGATCCACCTGATCCAAATGACAATGTATTTCCTTTACCACAAGTAATAGAAACGTTTTTTCTTGTTTGAAAACAAAAACATCCTTCAAAAATAAATAAAAATAAAACTAAATAATTCAACCTCTTATAAATCTTAAAATTATCATATTAAACTATATTACATATTTAACAAAATATTTCACTAAAAACAAACTAATTGAAAAATATTTCCCTAGGAATGACAAGTAATTATAAATTATTTTTCACATTTCATGTTTGGAGACTTTGATGATATAAAAAAAAATAAAAAATTTAGATACCCTAGAGAGAGGTCTCACGAAAAAGATCATATCGGATAATACCATGTTAAAAGAAATCACCAATTTAAAAAAATACAGACTATGATTAAGAAAATATCCACAAGGAAAGGTGGTGGAGACTCGGAGAGTGTCTTACCCCCATGACGGCTGAAGCGACAGAGAACAACGACAAAAGAAAGCATCCACATGTACTTGTAGTTGCGGCTATTCACTATGTACACCAGCTGTGTGATGACGGGGCTTCCCCCGAGACGATAAGATCAGTATCTGATCATACCATTTTATTAAAAAAAATACAATTATTCAGCGTAAAGAAAATAAAAATAATTAAAAGGGACAAAAACAGGAAAATAAAGAGAAGATGTTGGATAATGCAAGCGGTAAGCGCTCGCCTAATTTTTGGAGCAACGATAAACATGCTTATTACTGATATGACTTTAAGGAAATGAAAGCCTAAGTCCATTAGTGGTGGTAAAACTTTAAAATAATGATGTCCCCAAGAAACCAACCATCCATGACATTTTATTATATTTATCATGTGAACTTAGAAAGGTATAGTTGGATTTTTTTAATCCTCCGGTGGAATAATTAGAAGTCTATTACAGCCATACTATCGAAGACCTCAGCCTATATTTATAGATCATTTATCTTAAATCTAAATTTAATTTATTACTATATATCTATCGTAATAGATGGTTGGTGAATGTTGGTAGCGATAAAGATCAATTAAACAAATATTTTAATTTAATTTTTTCATCCATTAATGATTTATAAAGTATTATATTTTATAATTATAAAACATTAAAAATATTTAATTTATATAGTTAAATTATTATTATTATTAAACACTACTCATGGCATGTCAATCCTCAAAGTTTCACTGATATATTAAAATAAAAACAATTTATAAATTTTTTCGGTCTCATTTCATCACTGTAAAGAAATACGATATGAAATTTTATTCGATTAGAGGGAGATTATTTAACTCGTGATCGTGTTTTAAATGGCACTGATCACTGCATTTCACCTCCCAGACAATTATTATCACGAGTTTCTTAGGATTGGAATAATATCATATAGTATAATTTATTTTTAAGCCAACCAAATACCTTTTGTCTCTTAATCGAATAGAGAACTTGAGCGGATTCCAAAGTTGAAAAGAACATGAAAGGTGTTTCATGCGAGTGGAATAAATATTATATCAGTTAAAAGGTGTGTAATTAAATATTACTACTTTTCATTGAAAAAAAGGTAATGAAAACAATTACTAGCAATTTAGTCGAATAATTGGGGAAATATATTATTAATAGAAAATATAATTGTAGTAGGGAAGAGGTAAGAAAAGAAAATTGTAGTAAGGTAGTTGATGAGTCATCTTATTAGAAGAAAGATAAATGTCATTTCAAGCAAAATAGAAGTAAACGTGAAGATTATGAGCAGGGTAGGAATTTGGATTTCTCTTTACCCGTCGTACAATTTTTTTTGACGTTTTGGGTCTTTATGCTCCCCGTCAAGAAACGGTATATTAAAAATTTTGCCCTTCAAGAGTGATGTTCTCATAATAAATTAACCCTTCACTAATAAAGTTTTGATTAAAAAATTACCATTCAATAAATAATTATGTTGAAAATTTTCATATATTTATCTTAAGGAAAAAACCAAAATTTGAAAAAACTCAATTGTGGAGGTTTCAATAAAAAGTGTTGAACATTTGAAATTTGCTGATTTAAAATATATAAAAATAAAGGGGCGTAAGTTGTAACTATACCAACGCTGATTAGAATTTAGCATATTTTCAATTAAAAAAACTTGCCCAAAAAATACCCTGTTATATGAAAAAACTTGCCGCATAAGAACGTTTGGTGAGTAAAAATGTTTTGGAAAAAGTTCCAAACGTCAAAAATCCGTCTTTTACTCTTCCAAGCACGTCACTCAAAACGGGGAATGACAAATTCCAGCCATCAAATACATGCAAAAAGCCTTATGACGGGCAAAATGCCCGTCAAATTCCATCCCTGATTATGAGTGAATAAATTTAAGTTATTAGAATTTAGTCGAAATAATTGGAGAAATATATTATTAATAGAAAATATAATTGTATTTGAAGAATATTAATAAGGTTTAAAATTAATAAATTAAAATGTATAACTGAAAATTAGAATAGAATGTTATTTTCATATATATATATATATATATATATATAATAAATAAAAAATGGGCTTTGTTGAGGATACAATTTGTTTGGATAATAATTTTACTAAGATTTTCAAAAATTTGAGCCAAGTTTTCTGAAAATCATATCGAGTAAAATTGTAAGTTGTTTAGACTACTCGTAAAAAAAATTATATGTAGATGAAAATCTTTCAGATTAATCACATCATTAAGATTTGGTCGATGTTTTGAACCAACTAATGTAATTCATCCTAAAGACAAGGTTCCAAAAAAAAATTGTTAGAACAATCTAGTATACTGATTTTTTTTTTTTTTTTTTAAACCTATTATAAAGTTCATTCCAGAATGATGACAAACATAGCACTTGGTGTAGTATTCTCAGAATGCATTACGACATGAAAGCAGAGCTGCTGCAGTGACAAAAAATAATGACAAACCCATCCACGTGTACCTTCTATTCGTGATGTGCACAAACAAGGACATGCTGAAAAATACCTAGGAAATGTCTAGCACAAACCCGAAGATGAAACGGCTCATTCACATCCCATAGTGGTCATGTAAGTCAACAACAAGAGGGAAAATATGGTGAGGAATGTGATAGTGTTGGGCACACAATGCTGAATGCTTTGATGAATTTCTAAATTAAAAATTAGCATGATAAGTGGGTGACTATGGGATGATATATAGAAAACTATAGCAACAATAAATGACATTTTGTTGGATTCGCTAAAAGAAGATGAATATGATGTTTGAAAATGGGGAATGAGTGTGAGAGTTATAGTTGTTTCCATTAGGAGAATTGTAAGTCGATGAACAAGGATGCCCAACATACTGTAGCACATCACTATGTAGGGCGGCTTCATGATTTCTCCATTGCGCTTCCACGCGCTCCTCGTATAAATTCCTCCCACATCTTATCTGCAATGGGCATCATATTTGAACCTCAACTGGCATCTCATAGTTCTTCACTCCATACACTTACATTATAGTTTCTCCACTGAGCTCCTGCGCCCTTCAAGGCCACAATCGTCCTATAGCTCAGGAAAAGCATAAGATCTTGAAGTCCATTGGCTCTTGTGTGCTTGAAAATATCCTGCAAAGGCAACAAATGAATGAAATAGAGAAAATATGATATATAATATACTTTTATGGGTGAGGGAATGCTTCACAACTTAGAAAATGGAAATCGAATTGCTGAAAGTGGCCTTATGATAGGATTAGAAAGACCTCGACTACCACCTAGGCTTCCAAAGTGCCAACTCAATTTGCATACCAATTTCGAAGAAAAACTATCAACCTTAAGAAATTGATCGACATGTTTATTCCACTATCACGATTTGTCTCCAACATGTCCTACAACGCATATGGGAACGAACAGAAAGGTAACCCTTCGACTCATTCCCATGTCCCCAAGAATGTTTTTCCACCACAAGTTGAACAACACGTAAGTTCTTATTTAATGCAACTTTCTCCAGCACAATAGGTTTAGGCATTTGAACAACTGAATATGGTTAATCCTCCTGCATAGTAAATAATGACAATAGAAAGAGAAAATGAAAAAAGGACCCAAGAACATGGAGATGAACCCTAGAATTTAAATACTCAAAGAAGGGTAATATTATTACTAATGTTTGCCATCAAAACTACACACATGTAACAATAATAACCAACAAAAGAAAAAGAAAAATATCATTTACGTTGGTTTAACTCTTTTGAAAGAAAATTTATCACCTTGCTATCGTAATAGGCAACAAATATATCGTATGTATGAGTTTCATTCAAAGAGTCATTTATTTATAGTGAATTTCAAGCAATATTCCCTAGAGATACATTAAAGTTTAATACAAACTCTTGTAAGTTATTTTTTTTATGGAAATAAGAAAAATGCAAAAGGAAAAAGTCACAGAGTAACCCATTTATTCAAAGCGATTGATAACTTTTTTGGAGTAATATTTAAAAATGGGTAAACATGATATTTAATAACATCAAAAATCTTTAAGACACCCAAAGTTTTAGAGCTTTCCATCAGATTATTTAGACTACAACTAAAAAAATTATAGCTTCAAAAAAATAAATGGTTGGAAAATTCTAGAATATGGGCTAGATAAAAAAAACTACTATAAAGTGCATCCATAGTGATGACACATAGCACTTGATGCATAACTTTGAGAATGCATTACGATATAACAAAAGAGTAGACAAAGAATAATGACAAACCCATCCACATGTACTTGTATTTTCATTTATTCACGTTGTACACATACAAGTACATGACATAAAGAAATAAGATATATCACATAATTTTATGGGTGAGAGATTTCTTCACAACTTAGCAAATAGAAATAAAATTGTTGAAAGTGGTCAATAGGATAGGATTAGAAAGACCTTGACTAACACTTAGGGTTCTAGAATTCCAGTTCAATTTACATAGCAGTTTCTAAGAAAAACTATGAACCTCAAGAAATTGATTGATATATTTATCGCACTATCGTGATGTTGCTCCAACATGTCCTACAACTCTTATGGGAATGAACAAAAAGGTAACCCTTTGACCGATTCCCAAGTACCCCAAGAATGTTCTGCCACCACAAGCTAAACAACACATAAGTGCTTATTTTATGCAACTTTTACCAGTCCAACAGGTTCAAGCATTTGAACATTTGAATATGGTTAACCCTCCCACACAGTAAGAGAAAACAAAAAAAGGACCCAAGAATATGGAGATGACCCCTAGAATTAAAAGGTAATACTAATACTGATGTTTACAATCAAAACTAAAACACTTGTACCAAACAAAAACAAAACATCATTTATGTTGGTTTAATTCTTTTGAAAGCAAAGTTATTATTGTGTTGTCATAATAGATAACCAGTGTATGGTATCTATGAGTTTCATTCAAAGAGTCATATTGATTTATATGAATTTTAAGAGATATGTGATGGAGATACATCAAAGGCTAATGCAAATTTTGGGAAGCAATGTTTTATGGAACTAGGAAAAAAGAAAAAGTAAATAGTAAAAAAGTAAAAAATGCACTTAGAGCTACTGACATAGGATTTGATAGATGAGATCTTCAACATGTGGAAAACATTTGTATAAAACGTTTTAGAGTTAAAATGTCTAATTCATATATATGCAACACGAGTAAGATAGGTTGCGAAATCAAGAATCTTCTAGAAAATATGACTATCACACATTGGAGAACAAGGAGTGAAAGGCGAAATATTATCAAAACAATATTACTACATGTAAATTTGAGTGAAATATCAATGTAAGAAATGTCCATTGAATTTTAAAAGTAAGTTTGTTAAGTTATTTTATTTAGTCAAATTACAAATTTTAATTTTTTTATTTTAACACAGTTTTATTTGATGATGCTAACCGAAGCTATCCAAATTCAAATTGTACAACAAAAACAAAACAATTTTTTGTTGCATTAAAAAAAATATGTTAATTTATTAAGTTCAACTCTTAATACAAATCCAAATCAAATTCTCGTACACCTTCATTTATGCATCCCGAAGATATTTGAAATAGTAATATAGATTCAAATATTGTACTAACATGTAGCTTGTTTTCTCAAAATACAACTTCACAATTGGCCTCAAGAACAAAGTTTCAAAGTCACTGTAGCTTTGTAACACAATTTCCCATTCCTTTCTTTTTTCACCATTCTTCAAGACTTTTAGTATTATTTTTGTTTAGGAGAACCATTGAACCTAGTAATAATCTGCCTAATTCTGTACCACTTAACCATACCAACTGCAAATTCAATTGTTGCAGCATTATAATAACAGTTTGTGCTCCGTTGAGTCCTGTGAATGAAAACTTTATTTACTCGAATATCACCAATAGCGTGGAATCTCTTCAGGTTACTTTTATTTCATCTTCCTCACCATAATTTAACTTACTTCTACCTTGACTTAATGTGTGCCTATAATTACTTTCCTTTGTACTACAACTACAGCTCATTGTCTTCACAATGCTTAATCCTATCTTCTCAGTAACACATTAAGCACCAATGTGAACATATGTCTTTGTTCTTCATGTTTTCTTTCACAAATGTATGGCCTCGTTATCCAATTATTTCTTTCAAATATCTATTACGCCCAAGTCTGGAAAACTTGTTAAATCTAAATATTCTCTTTTGGTAATCTACCTCGACACGCCGGGTTAACAAGTTTCCAATTTACAATTATTACGCTACCTCGACTCTAATAATCTACCAGTCACTTTCCATTGTGTTTAGTGATGATCTAAATTATGATCACTTTCCATTAATTTCGGTGATGAACTAATTTATGATTTAATGGTCAGAAATGTAAATTCAAGGTTGTAGGAATATCTGAATTTCACAAAAATTCATCATATTGTTTTGTTACAAACATAAATTCTTATTTTACTCATCACATTCTATTGTGTTCCATGACTAACTGAATTATGATCACTTTTTAATGTGTTTAAAAATAAAACTAGATTATGATTTAGTTGTCAGCAAAGTAATTTCATTAATGTAGGAATATTTGAAATGGACAAAGCTTGCATACTATTATTTTGTTATAAACATAAATTTTTATAAAACTAGGATTAGCAGGCAAATAATCTAAAACTTTTAGAATACTTCATCAAACAAAAAAACCTACCAGTGAAAGAGGTGATATGGAAAGATGACTTATTCATGTAGAATCACTAGCACTTAGTGTGTTGAGGACAATATTTTTCAAGATGAGGGGCATGTTAAAGCCCATACAAGCTCCATTTTAACCCTAAAAACCCCCTAGATATTGAGTGATTATCTTTTTGTTGTTATATTGTTATGGAGAGTAAAACCTTTCATTTTCCAATTTTATTATAATTGTAGACTTGGGAAGATCAATCTTGTCTTGTACATTGAATTCATTATAGAGGACTATAATTATTGGTTTTTATATCATTTCTAGGATATATGGTTGTTAACAAACTCAATATATACATATATAGAAGTTTTCATATATTTTTTGCATCAAATACTCATAAAATTGAAATTGTTTGTTTGAAATGGTAAATATGGAAAAAAAATGAATGTGAATTCTTATCAGCTTTACTTCTTTCCTTTATTGTTTTGAATATCATTGTTAAATTTATATTGAGGGTTATCTTTTTTTTTTTTTAAGTGAAAGGGATTCTATTAAGTCAAAGGAGATTTACATCGTTGCGTGGAATTATCCAAAATTGTTTTGGCCTTACTCCTATCCGATTTGCTAGCCATAAGGGAACAAAAAAACATATAACAAAATACTAATAGAAATTAAGTATCCACCATCAAAATTCCAATGAAAAGAAATTATGCCTAATATCAAAATATAACCAACAATCATCATGGATCAGAAGAGTTAGCCGAAGCTAGGTTCTTCGATATAATATCAAGTGAAGAGGGAGGTCTGAAGTCACAATGTACGTGTGTTTTCCATGTGTGCCATATTTCCTTCTAAGCATTCCAGATTCTTGTATGTCCTCCTCTGACCCCTCTGAAAGGTGGGAAGAAAATCTTTCATTTGTCGTTGGTTGCATTGCAGGTCATTCATGAATCATACGACAATGTTTCTATCAACATGACAATCTTGGCTAAGTTTCTCTAAGAGGAGAGTTAAATTTACAAGTTTACTTTCAAAGGCATCCAAAGGTGGGGGTAGTTCAACTCCACTAGATGACTAAGTGGGATTGGGGTCCAACACTTCCCATAAATTTCGGTCTTCCAACATATGCTCCCGTCATTTCCCCCTTGGACCAATTCTGCTTTGCACCCTATCATGTTGGTGATGCATGATCCACTTGATTAAACCTGAGAAAAACAAAAACCACATATTGTTCACCAATGTCCCATATCATGTCATAGTATAATGCCACATGGGCCACAACGCTAACCAAATGCGCTAGACCCACTGTGTTGGTTCACAACATTGTCCCAATTTAAGCTTAGCATACTAATATGTGACCAAGTCGACCACAAATAGGGCTTCCCCCCAAAGAAAACAAATAAACCCCAACCTGTGAGTCACGCCCTTAAGAACAACCAAACATCAAACCTCGAGAAATCTCCTAGATAGACACCCAACAACTCATAAAACACCAAAACCTGTGTATTAAACACCCCTAAATATGTAACAAATAAATAAAACTTCGCGAACTCCCACCCCGGCCCCTGGGGGTTCCTATAGATGGCAACAATGGTGGCTAGGTTCATATCACTAAAGCTACTACCTATATTGTTATTTAAAAATCTTAAATAACCTTTCTTATCCAAATACGGATAACAAAGACCAACCACCCTAAAAGAGACAGACGTAGCGCAATTTCTAAGAATTATACTAGAAAACCATGTTACAGACTAGGGAAGCCTCACCAATGCCTTGAACATGGGTTTGCATATTGATATCTCCCAATAGACTCCCATGCAGCGACTCCATAGTGCCAGAATTTTCTTTGGTCTGCAAGAGATACTCTCACTGAAGCCCTCTATCCCCAGGTCCAAAATTTGCTGCCTTGGAGGCTTCATTCCAAATTCATCACTTCTTTAGCCTTCCACTACAACATGTTTGTCCTCTACCTCAGGTTCCCAGACCCAAGTTAACTAAAAAATAATGCCAACTTGCACAGATGTAACATATCCGTCTCCCCCCACAAGGCCATCCATAATATAACACGAAAGGCTAACTATGCATCTAAATGATGTGCTCATATACGCCTCACCCATCCTCTAGGGAGTTATTCTCTCACTGAATTGTTTGCAGTAGTATTGTCACGCTTCAAATGATTGTGTCAGTTAGATTGATGGGTGGTGTTGATGGGGTGGTAGGCCCCCCCACCAATCCCAACGTTACCTCGGGTTACCGCCCCCATTATGAATATTGAGGGTTATCTTATTTTAATTGAAGATTTTTAAATATTTTTTGGAAATTTGACTAATATTGATATAATTAACTATTTGAAAAAAATCCAAAATATTATAAGCTCTCTAATCCAATTAGACTCACGATTAAATACAATATCTAAATTTTCAATTGATTCACTTTGACAATACAATTAAATCTATCCACCTTTACAATGTTATCGTCACTTGTTTTATCTACGACATTTCCAACATTGGTGTGTAGAATATGTCTTATGTTGTCTATGAATGTGGACTTCCACATGTATACTGCTCTTATTTTAGCATTCCTTACATTAATGTCAAAGTCTGAAATTGGTTATTTGTTCTATTTGCACACCTTCTTAACCAAATATTTTGGAATTTGTAAAAATTGTGTAAATTTGTGTTAGATAACACTACATGAAAAATACCTTCTAGCGAAGGTTATAATGGACGTTTTTAGTGTTTTAAAATTGCCAAAAATTATCTAAAAAATATCCACTAAAACATTTGTTTGTGGTAACAGTGGAATTTTTAAGAGAATTTCATCACAAGTGAAAAAATCCAGGTGGCCCAAGGTTTTAACGAATGTTTTTTTTCGCTGCACTTTATCAAACAAGCAGACCTAGTGTGTTACTTATAGAAATGCACCGGGAATCATACATAATTAAAAGCACGGAGGTGTTTAATTCAAAGAGCACTGACACCTAAAATGTATACCACCTTGATGCTTACAATAAATGAGCCCCAACGAATTCAACTAAAAGAACAACAGAGCTTGAAACGTACACCACATTGATGCTTATATAAAAAAAAGCCCCGGTCATTCTTTGATGAAGGAACGGCTCTGGGGCATGCAAAAAATAATTATAGTATAGATGTTTTCTCTTAAACACGCAACACTGATACATCTCGTTTGTATAAATGCACTTGTGTTCGTTATATAAAGGTATGGGTGTTGTTAATTTTAATAGTTCACTACAAATGGAAATAATATTTTGTAGAACCGGGGGGGGGGGGGGGGTGTTAGTTTTATGAAAAAACTGGTGCATTAAGAGTTACAATGTACCTTGAAATTAATTAAAAACAATAATGGTGCTTGGAAACCTAAAAGCCCTGATGTTGTGGTTTTCTGAAAAAGGCACCAGTTATGCTAAAAGATGACATCACAATGCTTTTATTTAAAGTAAAACACCAATGTGTTTTTATGTTATGGATGCACCAATGTTTTGGTATGAGATATTCTCTTTTTTGGAGATATCGACCTGTGACAGTGGAATTATTTTAATTTTTTAAATCCATTATTCATTAAACAATTGACATATATCTTAAAAAAATATTCATATAAATTAATATTTGATTAATGCATTTGTATATGATGTTTGGAATGTAGATTAATTTGTTATATTATCATATTTCATATCTCTTCATTATAATATTTAATCATCCATATATTTAATCAGTGATCTAACTTTTCACATCGATATTGAATAACACTAAAGAATAAATTAAAATGTATTTTATTATAAATCAATGAGAGGTTCTTTGTCATACAAAATGAGATTGTTATTGGTAACCCCTTCTCTTACAATTGGGAGACTATGTCAATGCTTACATTAAACAAAATGTGTGATTTTGAGAGACAAATATCTCAAAAAATACAACAGGTTGCATTGATACCCAAATATATCATGATTCTTTGTTGGAACTACTATCAGTCTCGATATACCTTCGTGACTTGGGTTATTTGGAAGAATGCTTTGTTGATTGACTTTATTGTTTTCATCTTCTCGATCTTGTTTCATTTGCAAACTTAAAAATAAAGTGTAATAAGTGTATCTAAATTGGTGTGAATAATGAAAAGTGAAAGAAATAATATATATCAATGTAAATAGAAAAGAAATGTACTATAGAAAGAAGTGACTCATGTATTATATTCATTATTTCAAAACCAAATTTCATGCCTTCTTTCAATAACTCTTCTATTTCATACTTTATTTCTTGCAAGTTTTATAAGTCATAATATATCATATATTCAATATATAGGTTTTTTTTGTTATGTTAACTATAAACTCAGAAAAGTAAAACAACATAGATACTTACAAATTCCACATTTAATTTTAAATATTCCAACATATACTCCCAACCATTATTTAACCCAATATCAATCAATCCTTTCAATGACTCTTCTTTGTATGTTAGCACCTATTTGAAGACATTCAATGATGATTTTTGTAAAACAAATTAACATATAAGAAAATTAAACCTTGAGTTGTTATAAGGAACTATTAACAATTACTCACAAAATTCGAAACTGGCCCTTTTCTTTTTTGTCGTCTTGTTTTATGTGCTAAATGAGATCCATCTTCTTTTGTTTTTTGCAACAAAATGCTTGAAAATTAATATTTATTTCTAATTTATTATTTTATATGTACAAAGTCAATCATGATTACATACATTTAAAGCATGTTTTTGTTGAGATGGCCCCTCTTGTGAAGCAATTATGTCCATTTCTTGATCATCTCCTTATACATTTTTTTGGACATTTCTACAGCTATGTTTCACATATCTGCACATTGATCATTTGGAATTTTCATAATTTCTTCCTGAAAAAAGTAATAAACTATTTTTATAATGATATATGAAAACTAAATATAACAAAATTGATATTAATAAATTAATGCTTTGTAATAATATATACATATAATTCTAGAAAATCATTTTATACAATTAGGAATATTACCTTTTGAATTATTCTCTTTTGTTGTTGTATTTTTTTATATTACATGTCTCACATGTCTCATTGACCATTGCACTGGAAATGTTTCATGTAGTTTAGGTATAATCTGGTTCTTAGAATCATTGGATTGATTTGTGTATTGTAAGTGGAAATTACATTTATATGTTCACACGGTAAGCTTAGTCTCGTCCTGCCATTTTGCTATGATGTGGTTGTAGAATTTGGTGTCTCATCCAAATATTGTCTCCTGCTATTGTTTTACTATCTCCATGATTATACTGTTCTTTCTGCTATGGTTATGGCCGTCTCTGGTCTCTGTCCTATATGGGAAATGGTTTAATTTCTATCGTTTCTGGATTCAGGCAGCAAGCTAGTAGAGTTCCACGGCTTTGCATAGGTATTGACTCCTTCCCTTATTCAATTTGACCTCCTCATGGTATTGGCACTAACCAGAAATGCTCCTTCTATCTCAGCTCTATCGATTCAGCTCGGCTCTGCTCCTCGAACCCTTGGTCCGGCTTACTCAGGTATTACATGAAACCCTCCTGTTCCTATGGTTGTTTGGATTTTAGTTCGTTGTTGTGTAAATGTATTTAACTGTACTCTTTTGTATGTGCAGGTCGATGGCATGACCTGGGTACGCGGATTCTTCCGGGATTCGGTCTTCCACGAGTGGCAATCCTCTGCCGGTACGCTCTGGCTCTTCAATCCATCAATGCACTGATAGATTTTTGGGTTCTTTGTAGATTTTGTTGTTTGCCATCGTTGCTTGTCGTATGTAGTCATTGTCCCTTGCGAAAATGAAGCTTCGGCCTAGATGTAATTTTGTTCTGGTTAGTCATTCGTTTGAATGTTTATTGGGGTTGCTGTTACCAAACCCTAGGCCAGGGTTTGTCCACTCTAGACGCGGCACTTGTTTTTGTTTATCGTTGAATGTAATACGTTTATGTCTCGGTCAGTAGTAATGAGAACATGTTTTTGTGATATCTGTTTGACTTATAAAAATTATGAGGACTCGTTTGAAATTACCTTTGTTGTGGTTTGCTGCTCCGACACTCTGTCTCCCGTTCTATTTTCTCTCAGTCATTTTGTTGTATCTCACTATTCAGACTGTGCTTCAACTCGTTGGTCCTTCACTCTATGTCTGGACATTTGCATAAGTTTTCTATAGTTTATTTGTTCGACGAGAACACAAAAACAACACGACCTTACCGTGGTCATTCATTGTTTGTTAACATTGTTCCTTATAATTCGATAAATAAAAAGAAAATGTAGTATTACAGTAGATAGGAAATGAATACAGATGGACAATTTTTGGAAATAAGATCTCTCTCTGTTTCTTTATTTCTCTTTTACGAAATTGCAGAACCTTTCTCTTGTCTTACATTGCTGCTTTTATACATTTTAGTTACACTTACTTGAAACTGCAATTGTTTGTCAATTGAACAGAAACAATTGGTTGTGTAACTACAGTTTCGGTTGTCATCACAAGATCTGCATTTAGATAATTTTGTCTTTTCTTTCCTAAGTTGATAGATCAATTCCTAAACTATTGTTTATTATTGTTGAAACATAAGAACCCTTACCGACATTTAACTTTGATCACATAGCAACTAAAAGTAAAACAAACTAAAATCCTATCTCATGACCTCATAAACTAATTAAAAAAAATAATCCAGATACTCAAACAAGCTTCCAACCTAGAGAGACTTCACTCGGTCATGGTGAGCTAGATTCTCCTGCATCAGGCTCCCAGGGAAAAAAGAAATCATGGATCCGATCCATGAGCTTCCCGACTGAAGTACCTATCTGTTCAACTTGCCTGGCATCAAGCCATAAACTGTCCTCAATAAGATGATTCTTCCACTTGACCAGGTATTACACATACTCCTTCCACTTAGTTCGTTTAACCACCTGAGTGTCGAGAATGCTTTCGATCTCGGGAGGTTGAATGTCAGGCATCTACCTCTTCCAAGCTTCTCCGTCTTCCTGGGTACTCCATGTAGGTCACGTGGTTCCATCTTCTTCCTTCTCCTCTGGGTCATCCGTGTAAGGGAACAGGTCTGCTACGTTAAAGATATGTGAAATGCCTATTCTGGGTGGCAACTGTATCTCGTAGGCATTCACTGAAAACTTCCGAAGGACTTTGCATGGTTATATCTTTTTATACTTCAATTTATTGTACATACCTTTAGGGAAGCGTTCTTTGCGCAAATGCGTGAGAACTTCGTCCCCCACGTCAAACTGTACTTCCCTTCTGTTCAAATCCACTTGTTGTTTGTACTTTAAGCTGTTGTCTTGTAATTTAATTTTTACCTGTTCATGTAAATCTCTCATCGCGTTAGCGAAATCTTCTCCATCTGCACTTCACCTTTCCTGCAGTCCAAGGTCACGTAGTTCATGCCCTCTGCGAGGATGCGTGCCGTACAGGATCTGAAATGGACTGAAACTTGTGCTGCAGTTAGGCGAGTCATTGTAAGCAAACTCTGCCTGTGCAAGCGCTCGATCCCACATCCACGAATTATCTCTGACTAAGCTTCATAACAGGTTTCCCAAACTCCTATTTACAACCTCTGTTTTCCCGTCGGTTTGCGGGTGATATGCAAAACTGTAGCTTAGCTATGTGTCCATTTTTTTCCATAAGGTATGCCAAAAGTGTCCAGTGAACTTCACATCCCTGTCCAAAAGGATAGATTTAGGCAATCCATGTAACCTGACAACCTCATTGAAAAACAAGTGGGCCACGTGGGTGGCATCACTAGTTTTTCTGCAAGGAATAAAATGCACCATTTTTGAGAATCTGTCCACTACTACCATTACCGAGTCGTATTCGCATTGTGTCTTGGGTAGACCTAAGATGAAGTCCAAGCTGACTGAGTCCCATGGTCTGCCTGGAATAGGTAACGGGGTATACAGTCCTGTGTTTTAATTGTGACCCTTTTGCTAACTAGCACTCTTTGCATGTGGCCACAAACCGTTGTACATCTCTCCACATCTTTGGCCAAAAGTAAAAATGACTAAGCTGCTCGAGGGTCTTATCCATGCCGAAATGTCCAGCCAAACCTCCACTATGCTTCTCTCAAATAATATTCTCCCTCATCGAGTAGTCAATTATGCACAGTTGTCCTCCCTTAAACAACAACTTTTCCTGTAGACTGTAGTCCAAACAAGGACTGCTATTTCTCACTAAAGGGTTTTGACATGCCTCATAGGCCTCCTTAAAATCTATATCCATCTGGTATAAGTCCTGTAAGTGCTCAAAACCCATCACCTGCATAGTGCTTTCCTGCAGAAGTAGAGCTTTTCTACTCAGCGCATCTGCTACCTTATTTGCTTGCTCGCTAATATGCTTTAATACGAAATTGAAACTCTACAAATACTCCACCCATTTGGCGTGTTTGTGGTTCAGCTTGTGCTGTTACATTACATACTATAGTGCGGAATTATCTGAAAACAACACAAATTCATTTCCCAATAGGTAATGCCTGCAGTGTTTTAATGCCTGTATAACAACATAGAACTCCTTATCATACGATGAGTATTTCTATCGACTCTCGTTCATCTTCTCGCTGAAGAATGCTACAGGCTTATCCTCCTGACTAAGTACAGCTCCAATTGTTGTCCCGCTGGCATCACAGCGAACCTAAAATAACTTCTTGAAATCTGGTAATCTCAGGATCAGCCTTTCAGTAATCTTTCTCTTTGACAACTGGAAACTCCTTTCCGTTGTCTCTATCCATCGAAAAGGCTGGCTGGCATTTTTGATGGTGTCTAGCATGGGTGCACAAATTTCGCTGAAATTCTTTATGATTTTCCTGTAAAAACTTGCTAATCCGTGAAAGCTATGTACCTGTTACACAAAAATATCGTCACCATGATTATTTGCAGTCAGTATGGGTCTATCATCACTTATACTAGCCTCCTAAGCAAGTCTCAGACCTTAGCTCTTCATGTCAAGCTTTGTAAAAGAGAGAAAGACTTTGAAAATCAATATTACTCTGGTTCCACACTTTATCCTACTTTTACCTGCGAACCCGCACCCTTTGTTCATATTGCCTGCGTGGCTACACGCTCTGTCTGTAAAGGGGTGGGTGCGTACCCCTGTAAAAGTCAAAAAGACGCAAGTTTATCCTAAAAAACTCACTTTTGGGTTAATTCTAGATGTTTCTAGAAGAATTTTGATGTGGATTGTTCGCCCCAAAGTGGTTCATGCATCCCAAAAGAGAAGGAGATAATCCCTTGATAGGAGGAGCTATCCCTTTGAAGGAGGGCTTTATCCCTTTGAAGGAGGACCTAGTAACTTCCCTCCATTGCACTATAAATTAAGCCATTGGGTCAGTTGCTGGGGAGGTTAGAAGCTGAACATTTTGAGGGTAAATGTTGATGGAATTGGGACTTCCTAGTTAAACTTGAGAGGAGAAATCACATACCTTTTGGTTTCATTGGGAAGTGAGTGAAACTTGTCAAAGTAGAGGAAAATTCTTGTCGGACCCTGGGAGGAGCTTGTATAGCATCAAGGCACAGGTTGCAAAGTTCTTCTTCATTTGAATTAATACAATCAGATTCATTTTTCTCAACAAATTGTCTTATGTGGTTTGTTTCATAATCTCCTTGATCATTATGATGAATATGCTTTATGATATTGGCTTTTTAGGTGCTATTTAATTTGGTTTGCTTGTTTGTGTTTGTAGAATTACACTTCAAGGAAGCTCATTTGGAGCGAGGGAGCGAGACTTCCACAAACTTGCGTTGGACCCAAGGTAGGCCTAAAACACTTGTTTGCCTTTGTTTTAATTGCATATTTAGAGAAAGATAGTTTTTGATTGACTTGCTTGTCACTAGATATCTTTAGATACTAGGAAGGTCGATCTTGTCCGCAACCTCGACTCATTCCGCGTGACATTGCCCAAGAAGACCACCTTCCTATTCTTCTCAAACCATGGCAGGTGAAGAAGATGATGGTCTTTATCCAACAGAGAGAGAATTAAAGAAGACTTTCCTTGACATAGTAAAAATGTTGTTTGATGAGAGGGCAATGTGATTGCAAGCTGAAAGATCTCGCCAACCAAAAGTGGAAGGTAATGGTTCTTATAAGATGTTGAAAATAGCAACAATAAATGATAAAAATAGAATCTAGAATATTCCAATTTTAATTTTTCCTTGAATTAAAATTGTGAATTAAAATCAAATTTAGTCTCACCAGCTGCTTGGAAATAATAAATTAATTCATTATGGATTAATTAGTTGGAGAAATTCAAGTTAGAAGTCTTTCTGCAGACATGCAACAATTATCCCTTAAATTAAGGAGATTATCCCTTAATTAATGAGATAAGATTGAGTTATATTTGATTTGTAATTAGTTAACTCGGTTTACTGAGTTAAGTCCAGTTAAATTAGTTCCAAACTGTTTGAGGAACTAATTATGAGTTACCAGTTAGTTGATGCATGCATGCACCCAACCAGTGTACTCCAGATAAATGAAGATCCCCTCATCAGAAACTCATGCATGTCTATTCTGAGAAAGACCCAATTGCATGTGTTTTTCTATAAAGGAAACTCATGCATGTAGTCAAGGTAAGGTTCCTTGAGGATTGCATAGTTCTGACAATGTGTGAGAGCAGTGTTCTACTAGGTGAAGGAGATCATCCCAGAGGAACTACGCAAGGAAATAGGAGCTTGGAGGGCAGAGAGGAAGGCTTATGAGAAGCTTTGATTGCCTCTGTGCATCTAGGAGGATTGTACTAACAGTTGACTAGCCGTGAGAGCTAAGGCTTTGTATGATTCTTATGTATTTCCACCTTGTATGATAATATAGATAGTGGGTATTTTAGATGAGGCTTTCCCCTGAGTATTTTCTATGTTTCATGTGCATTTATTCTTATTTATTTTGGTTATATGTGTTTAGCTTGATCTTGCTCGATCTTTAAGCTTCCACAAAGAAAATTGATAGTAGAAGTAGTTTATAGTATTTTTCTTTGGTATATTGCATTATTGGGTTAATATACAGTCAAATTTTCTACATAAGCCTTAGAGTGAGATTTGTATAGAATTTTCAGAATTTCTACGTGGTATCAGAGATAGCTAATTTGTAGAAAATTCTACACGGTATCAGAGGTAGCTTTATCGGAGATATGAACAATATACGGAGAAGAGAATTCAGAGTTTGAAGTTCGAGGTTGCAGGTGCAAATCAAATTCATATCATACTTCAATGGAGATGGGACATTATGTGACTAATTGCCCATCGAAGAAGTTCAAGAAGGGATCCTCGGAAGGATCAGAAGGTGAGGCATTAGCCTCTCATCTCAAAATGGACTTCACCCTCATCGCATGCATGGTGTCATTAATGATGGATTGTGTCTGGTATCTTGACAGTGGAGCCTCATTCCACATGACCGGTGATAAAAGTTTATTCAGTGCCTTGGAGGAGAAAGACCTCAATATGCACATAGAGATGGGTGACGATGGAAGGTATAGTGTTTCAGGAGTGGGCATATTGTTGGAAGTTGCAATTAGAATTGAGGCCAAATAAGTTTGACAACAAGGGGAAAAAAAGATTGTTTCTACAACTCAACAAGACTTGGGATCCAATTCAAGTGACGAAATAAAGATCACAACCATTGGAAGAAAAGGTATATCTTCTAATGCAAGTAATATTTCTTCTAATGAGTCCCCTAAACCTCTAAATGATAATAAAATGAATTATATTTTTCATATTAGAGTGGTCATAAATCATAATAAGTTTGATACTCTTTTTTATAGTGGTTCTCAAGTCAATCTTATTTTTGAAGCAATTGTTAAGAAACTTAACTTAGAAACAACACCTCATGTTAAACCTTACGCTTTGGGTTCGGTATGTGATAATGTCAAACTACAAGTAACAGGATAATGTAAACTCAAGTTTTCCATCACTGCTAACTTTGTAGATGAGGTTGTACCAGATGTTGTACCTCTTGACATTTTCAGGATTGTCTTGGGAAGTCCTTATTTGTATGATCAAAAATCCATATTCTATCGCGAGGAGAAAAAATATAATCTCTTCAAAGGAGGGATTGAATACATGGTAAGGGAACATCATAAGAAGATAAATTTATCTCTTGTTAATGCGGGACAAATGAAAAGATTTGTTAATGCTAGCAAGAATTATGTATTTCTGATTGTAAAAGCTAAGGATGTTGATAAAACCGAAGCCTTCTCAGGATGTGATCCTAAAATTAATTATGAATCGAGTGTAGTTGTTAATACTTATTAAAATATGTTTCAAGAACCTGAAGGACTCCCTCCAAAAATAGGATTTCAACATGAGATTCAATTGTAGTAGGATGCTCCAATTCTTAATATTCGCATGTACAAAATGTTAGTTTTGGAAAGCATAAAGATTAAGAAGCAGGTGCAAGAGTTTCTTGACAAAGGGGTAATCAGACCAAGTACCTCTCCTTACGGGTATCCTATTGTTTTGGTGCCAAATAAGTATAACACATGGTCAATGTGCATTAATTTCTGATCTTTGAACAAAATCACGGTAAAGAACCATTATCCCCTTCCTCATATTGATGATTTTCTATATCAATTGAAGGATGTTGTTTATTTCACTAAGTTGGATTTAATAAGTCGTTATCATTGAATTAGAATTGCTGAAAGTGATATTTGGAAAACTTCTTTTAAAAGAAAACAAGGATTATTTGAATGGTTAGTAATTCCTTTTGGGCTTTGTAATGCATGTGCAACATTTATGAGGGTGGTGAATGATGTATTGCAACCATTCCTTGATAATTTTGTCATAGTCTACTTAGATGATATTTTGATCTTCAGTAAGACTCGTGAAGAGCATGTAAAGCAGGTTTTAGATGTCTTAAAAAGGGAAAATTTGTATTTAAAGATGTCCAAATGTGAATAATGTAAGACAACTTGTAGAAATTTTGAATAATATAACACTTATTCAGAGATATTATCTTGATTATACACTATTTGCGGAATGCATGCATAATAGATAACCTCCTCTACCATTGATCATCAATTTGCGGAATTAAAAACAATCGCATGCGCACATTGAAACATCAATCACACATATCAACACAGTATGTAATGGGGAAACCATACAACTGAAAACCCCCAACTATTTGTATATTATAATGATAGATAACATGTAACAATACATAGTACAATACTCCTCACAAGTACTCAGTACTATCTCCACACGCTACACACAAAGTAGCTCAGATCTGAACAAGTCACGGGTTCAAATCTCCTCCACTGTTTGCCTACCTCTACTGCGTAATCCATGTTGAGAATAGACCTGAACCAAGTTTGAAATTCCTTGGCTTGTACTGCACAATCCTCATTGGCAATCACAATCAATGATTGTGCAAATCTCATGCACAACTATCGTCACAACTGATAGTAGTCTCACCCTTTCACCCACCTCTAACACTTGTCTCCACTGAACTATCCATGCACTGAGTTAACTGATGTATTCTTTAGTTGATTTATGAGTTAATAATTAGTGAATTAATTAATAATTAATTCATGTCACTTATCACTAGTGTATTTGGCAGTTAGACTAAATACAACTAGTTCAACTAAGTCAAACTGAACACAACTCCATCAACTCCTCAATCATCTCCACCAAACTCAATCACTTGGGTTCAAGTTGAAGTCCATCATGCAATAGCTCAACTAACCCATAGGAAAAGTGTATTTCCTTATGGCAGTTGCATGTGCCACATCCGTAGCTCGAACTGAAGTGCTGCAAGAGGATAAGATAATGTTTATAGTCCAAAAATTATTAAGAGCTAATAATATTCGACTGTTCTATTTTTAGACTGGTAGTGTAAAAATAGACTCTGCCCATATGTCTAAAAATAGAGGTCCATCTATTTTTACCAACATGACCAATCATCCATAAATAACGTCCTATAACTCATAGACCATGATCCATATATCTAAAAATAGACATAGTCTAAAAATAGAATTTGCGCCAAAAATAGCCTGCAGGCCCACTTAGTGAAGATGACTTCTTTTCACTAAGCTCCATCTTCTTGTTGCATTTTCAACACTCCCTCTCAACAAGATATGGATTATCTGCAACCCTTATCCTTCCTCTATGGTATTCAAATTTGCTCCTGGTGAGCGCCTTCATCAAGATATCAGCATTGTGATCCTCCGTGGGAATGTATGAAAGTAACATGATTCTCCGCTACACACAATCTCTGATATGATGGTACCTGATGTCGATGTGCTTGGATCTATCATGAAATACTAGATTAGCCGAGAGTTTAATGCAACTCTGGTTATCACAATAAATCACAGTAGGCTCCAAGTGTGACCCAAACAACCCAACCAGGATCTTCCTCATCCATATAGCCTCGCATGCAGCCAAACTTGCTACCATATACTTGGCCCCTGCTGAACTGAGAGCCACGGATCTCTGCTTCCTGCTGTACCAAGAAACTGTTGTCATCTCGATACTGAAAATCCCTCTAGATGTGCTCTTTCTGTCTGTTGGGCTCCCTGCCAAATCTGCATCCATGAAGCCACATAGCTTCACCTCATCCTCCTGTCTGTACCACAATCCATATCCTGATGTGCCTCTGAGATAACACAATACATGCTTGCCTACCTTCCAGAAGAGCTTGGTTGGCTTAACCATAGCTTGTGAAAGCTGGTTAACAACATAGCATATATCGGGTCATGTATTGACCAGATACATAAGCAACCCCATCAACTGTTGATAAACAGTGGCATCCACTACCTCTGCTGAAGTAGCATCCTCCTTCCTCCAACCTCCAGGAAGAGGAGTACCAACAGGCTTGTAGCCATGCATGTTGAACTTTTCCAGTATCTCCCGGGCATACTTACCTTGAGAAATCAATAGTCCATCACTGCGCTACCAAATTTCCAATCACAGGAAATAATGAAGGAGGCCCAAGTCCTTCATCTCAAACTCTCTAGCAAGATCCTCCTTGCATGAAAGTATCAATAGCTCATCTCCTGTCAAAATCAAATCATCTACATAAAGTACAATGATCAGCAACTTACCCTCTGGTCTTGGGACAATCTCCCATGCAATGTTTCTAACAATCGAATCATACTCTTCCACCATGGCATCTACCCATGTGGGATCCTCCACAGCTTCCTCGAAAGAGGATGGCTCAGTCACAACACATTTTCTCACAAGAGCCATGTATCCAGTGTACCAATTAGGTGACTGTCTCTATCTCTACTGTGTTGTAGGTGGTCCTACAACCTTCTTTGCATCTTGAACCAGTCGCTCAGCTTTTGTATTGCACTTTCGCCCTCTAATGGTTGGCGCTGCATGAGTGGTCTCTTCCACTCCATGAACTTCATCTTGTGGCTGTTCCACATCCTGAAGCTCATCCTTAGGAACTAATAGCTCCTCATCTACATGCAAGTGTGGCTCCTTCTCAAGTGAACACTTCATGGCTTTCTCCTCCTAAAATTTGATATCTCATCGCACAACAATCTTGCAACTGTCCGAAAAATACACACGCTAGTTGTGGGGTGTATTAGTGTACCCCACAAATATCCCAACCTTTGTGGTCAGCTCCAGCTTCTTCTTGGCATCCTTCGTCACATGCATGTAAATAGGAGAACCAAAAATCCTCAAATGGGAAATATCAGGTCTCTTACCAGAATAAGCCTCCTCGGATGTACTCATGCCAAGTATCTTGTGAGGACAATGGTTCTGCACATATGCTGTAGTATTGCATGCCTCTGCACACAAGTGAAGGGGTAGGCCCTAATCATGCAACATCACCCGTGGAGCACCCACGATCATTCTGTTCTTCCGCTCAACAACCCCGTTCTGCTGTGGGTTATGGGGAGCTATGGGCTCTCTTCAAATCCCTTCTGCACTGCAGAAGTCCTTGAACTCGCCGGAGATGAATTCACCACCATTGTCGCTCCTAAGAGCCTTCACCTTCTTCCCCGATTCCTTCTCGACTAGTGCTTTGAACTCACAGAACTTTGAGTATGTCTCGCTCTTCTTTTGCATGAAGAAGATCCAACACTTTCGAGAGAAATCATTAATAAAGATCACATAGTACTTGCGCTTTGCTATCGAAGCCTGAGAAAGGTCCACACACATCTATGTGAATTCTCTCAAGGATCATCGTGGCGCGACTATCCTTCTCCTGAAAGTTGGCTTTCACAAATTTTCCCAAAGTACACCCCTTGCACTAATCTGACTGCGCAAGAGTTCCTTTAGGAAGCCCAGTAGAAATCTGCTGCAGTATCTTCAAGGCTCCAAGGTGAAGGTGGCCCAATCTCCGGTGCCATAGCTCACCATAATCCCAGCTCACCAATCCTTTTATCTTGCATGCCATTGCTGCACAACCATCTACATGCAATTGATAAAGGTTCTTGACTCGAACCCTTATCTTTCGGGTTTCTCCAGTTGTCTTACTGCGTAGGAAAGCCTTTCCCTCGTTGAAGACAAAATCATATCCCTTGTCTTCTAACATAGCCACAGAGATAAGATTCTTCTTCAATCCTGGAACTTGCATCACTTCCTTCAATACGAAGGGTTTACCAGACTCCCTCTCAAAGGAAATGGTACCAATACCAGTCGCACTATATCTACCATCATCGCCCATCTCGATGTGCACTCCAAGATATTTCTCATCCAGATCAGAAAACAAATCTCGATCTCCTGTCATGTGAAAAGACACACCACTATCCAAAAAACATATTGATCCCATCAAACGTGATACCAAGCATGTGATCAATGAAAAGTCCAGCTCAAACTATGATGCTAAGGCCTCTCCCGGTGCAGATCCAACAGCTTGCTTATTTTTATTCTTCTGCGAACAATTTGTGGCATAATGTCCATGTTGGTGATAGTGAAAGCACTTCACCTTGGACATGTCCTACTTCTTTCCTTTCGCACCGGAATGAGAAGCTTTCTTGTTCCTCCCCTTCTTTGCTTTGGCAACCAAAGTGAAATTTTCTTCATCAGATGCCTTTGATGAAGATCCGTCCCTGGTATTCCACTTGATCTCCTCTTGCACAAGATCGACCAAAGTCTCTCCCATCCTGGCAATTTTTCTCGACCATTGACAGAGTCTTGATAGGAATGCCAACTCTTTAGAAGACCAAGGAGAGCCAAACTCACCAAGTCCTTATCATTGACAGTCACCCCCACACTTCCCAGCTCATCCTGGCATTAGGTGAACTTCGTGAGATACTTGGGCATACTATCTCCTTTCTCACACTTAATGTTTCTGAGTTTATCCTTGAGCGCCAAATTCCTCTAGTCGCTCTTGCTTTGGAATAAATCTTTCAACGCTTTCCACAACAAGTATGGAGAAGCCTTTCCATGCAGGCTGGATACAATGTGATCCTTCACGCCCTCCAATAGAATCCTTCGACACTTTGTTGTCTTCTTTTGCCAAGCCTCAACATGAGCAGCATCAGTAGGCTTTGGGACCTCAGCCTCTATGAACTCCTTCAACCCATTGTCATATAACACCGCCTCCATCCTATCTTTCCATGCAATATAATTTGAGCTGCCTTCAAGGGAATACTCCAATTGCAATTCGTTGAAAGACATTTCAACTTCGACACCAAGAAAACACTGTTGCAAATTCGAATTCCACCAACTCAAAAATTACTGCTTCTAATCTAAAATTCGTGAGAACAAAGTATTTATAGTATAGAGATTGACTGTATGGGCATTTACCAGATATCTCACCTTCCAAAATAAGGATGAATCCAGAGGCTACCTGGCCTGATTACAGACTCTGCCTAAAGAAATAAAATGTAATCACTTTCTGAATAATAGATTTGATGATCAACTTCACTCTGATACCATGTAGAAATTTTGAATAATATAACACTTATTCACAGAGATTATCCTGATTATACACTATTTGTGGAATGCATGCATAATACATAACCTCCTCTACCATTGATCATCAATTTGCGGAATTAAAAACAATCGCATGCGCACATTGAAACATCAATCACACATATCAACACAGTATGTAATGGGGAAAGCATACAGCTGAAAACCCCCAACTATCTGTATATTATAATGATAGAGAACATGTAACAATACATAGTACAATACTCCTCACAAGTACTCAGTACTATCTCCACATGCTACACACAAACTAGCTTAGATTTGAACAAGTCATGGGTTCAAATTTCCTCCACTGTTTGTCTGCCTCTACTGCGCAATCCAAGTTGAGAATAGACCTAATCCAAGTTCAAATTTCCTTGGCTTGTACTGCACAATCCTCATTGGA
Organism: Pinus taeda; assembly: GCA_000404065.3. Lineage (NCBI taxonomy): Eukaryota > Viridiplantae > Streptophyta > Pinopsida > Pinales > Pinaceae > Pinus > Pinus taeda. Next base: position 59,096 of record APFE031318844.1, read on the forward strand.
AATCTCAATAAATGATTGTGCAAATCTCATGCACAGCTATAGTCACAACTGATAGTAGTCTCACCCTTTCACCCACCTCTAACACTTGTCTCCACTGAACTGTCCATGCACTGAGTTAACTGATTTATTATTTAGTTTATTTATGAGTTAATAATTAGTGAATTAATTAATAATTAATTCGCATCACTCATCACTAGTGTATTTGGCAGTTAGACTAAAGACAACTAGTTCAACTAAGTCAAAATGAACACAACTCCATTAACTCCTCAATCAACTCCACCAAACTCAATCACTTGAGTTCTAACTGAAGTCTATCATGCAATAGCTCAACTAACCCATAGGAAAAGAATACTTCCTTCTGGAAGTTGCATGTGCCACACTCGTAGCTCGAACTGAAGTGCTGCAAGAGGATAAGATAATGTTTATAGTCCAAATATTATTAAGAGCTAATAATATTCAACTGTTCTATTTTTAGACTAGCAGTCTAAAAATAGACTCCGCTCATATGTCTAAAAATAGAGGTCCATCTATTTTTACCATCATCACCAATCATCCATAAATAGCATCCTGCAACTCATAGACCATGATCCATATGTCTAAAAATAGACTTTGCACCAAAAATAGCCTGCAGGCCCACTTAGTGAAGATGACTTCTTCTCACTAAGCTCCATCATCTTGTTGCATTTTCAACACAACTTTGGTGTATTTAGGTCATATTGTAGGGGGTGGTGAATTGAAAATTGATCCCTATAAAGTTGAGGTTATTGTAAATCGGTCTAAGCCCAAAATGTAACTGAAGTCAGAAGCTTCTTGGGAGTAGCCCAATATTGGAGGATGTTCATTACAAGCTTCTCATCTATTCCAACACTGCTACATGCTCTGACAAGTGTGAAATAGGGTTTTCAGTGGGGAATAAAACAACAGAAAGCCTTCGATGTATTGAAAGAGAATATCACTACAACACTAGTTCTAGCACTTCCAGATCTCAAGAAACCATTCAAAATCCAAACAGATGAAGTGATTATGTCATGGGGGTAGTGTTGATGCATCATGATAAGCCTATATGATTTCACTTTGAGACTTTTACAACTGCAATAATTTACTATCCAACATATGATAAGGAATTGTATGCTTTAGTACAAAGTGTGAAAACATGGAAGCACTATTTAATGGGTAAAGAAACAATCTTACATATAGTTCATCAACCATTATAATCTCTTCAGTCACAAACTAAGCTACAACAATCAAGGAACTTTAGATGGATGGGATTTTTACAACAATTTTACTTATTCATCAGATGTAAGAAAGCCATATATAACAAAGTTTTCGATATGTTATCAAGACCTATAATCAATGTTTCTACAATTCTTAAGCATAATTCAATCACACATGAAAGCTACATTGAACAATATGCTCAAGATGAAGATTTTAAATATCTATATGCATCTTTGAGTAAAGGCAATCAAATTGAAGAACTGGAATTTTTTTTATTTTTTTTCTAAATTATGCTAAATTCTATCACTGAAACATAATGGTACACTGAGGCTTTGGCCTTTGCATGCCCGTGCCATAGTTTAAGGTAGATAACAACCAAATAGGATTGTGACTTCCCATAATGGGAAACCAGTCCAGTTCAAAAATGAAATTGAAAATATTATCTTATTGCCTACATAGGGAAAACCAGCAATTAAGCAAAGTATCTAACCAATTTTTAAAAAAACATCAAAGAAACCAAATGATAACAAGTTTTCCAAAAAAGCCCCGAAAAAACCAAGATAACATAATTCACGGAACCTGTGACTCGAAGACACGTGGTATGTTGTGTGGTCGATCAATTGTCATGCTGGCAAGTCAAGTGTCATGCTGCAGAAATGGGTGTTCCTCAACGATGTAACACCTGTAAGCATCCATGTCGTCTTCTTCCTGCTACATTGCTCCCATGTCATCTTCCACCTGATCGTCACGATCCTTCTTCTCCACAGTTTTCTTTTCTGGAGGAGTGTCCTGCTTCGCCCCTGCGCAGTGTGATCTTCCCTCGACCGTGATTGGCTCCTCTCTGGTAGGGCATCCACCTCTGGTAGCTGGCTCCTCGTGGAAGGTAAAGGAGATGGTGGCGGTTATGATGAGTTGGTCCAGGGAGCAGTGGTAGGTGAACTGGATTGAGCAGAGGGGTTGCTGTGGACTAGAGGGGAGTTCAATGGGCAGAGATTCGAAATGCATCGGTTGGAGGTAGAGAGCTTGTGAGCAGCCTCTCCCACTACGAGTATTTGGAAATCGGCTTGTGGTCAATTGAGCCGAGGGGGAGGAGGTGTCTCATGCAGGTGACGGTGGAGAGCGAGGTAATCTACCTCTGCTACTCCCTCTTCTGCTTCACATTCTATGGTGATCCTAGGAATTTTGATGTCAGGGGGAGGAGAATGTCTACTGGGAGACAACTCAAAGTGATAAGAGGGCACAACAGGTTTAGAGGTCAGCTTAGAGGAAGGAATAGCAGCAGACACGGGGTGGAGAATAAAATTGCAAACCAAGCTCTGTGTAAAATGATTGCCCGGGCCAATTTCAATGTAGTATATAATGCTGCAGTGCCGCGCTGTAGTAGTGCATGAGCTCGGTTCTACTGCGGCCAGTGAGCAATTGCATTGCAAAGGCGAGGGATTAGAGGCAAGGGCAATGGAGTTAAAATTACCAGAGGTCACCATTAATCCGAGCCGAGGCAGGTAGACGTAGTTGGATTGATTACAGTGCTAGCTTAATTTCCATTTATGGTCGTTGTTAAGTCATTTTATGGTTTGGTGCGTGGGATTATGGAGGGCCATGTGGCCAAGCCACTTGTCGTCCCATTCTGCCGCTAGCACATTAATATTGATGTACACCCACATCCGGGAAATCAAAGAACTGGATTATCATGTTCGTGACAAACTATTATATCATCTTGGAAAGTTATGCATTCCACAAAGTGAAAGAGTTAATCTTATAGGGGAAGCACGTACATCTCTTATCATTGGTCATTTCGGTGTACGAATTTTTTTTTCTCAATTATAGAGGTATTTTTATTGGCCATGTATGAATGAAATTGTATCAATATATGTAAATGGGTGTTCTATGACTACTAGTGCTAAGCCAAGTAAAAAGAAATTGGGATTGTATACTCTAGTTCCTATTCCTTCGTGTCCTTGGGAAAGTGTGTCCATGGATTTTGTGGGGGGGTTACCTATGTATAGGAAAGGTCATGATTATTTGTATGTTGTAACAGATAGGTTCAGTAATATGTGTATCATAATGCGTTGTGTTAGCGCTCAAATCTACCTTAGGCTGAAATAAGGTAAAACTCAAGGCCACATCAAACCACGCTCAGCCTCATAGCTAGCCCTACGAGGATAGGAGAGGGATCTCTCCAGTCAATCTCGATAAAATGAGTAATAGGGTGCGAGATGAATTTAAAATGGGAAATGATTTTAGGCTAGTAAAAAGATATGAGAGTTTGATTTTGATTTGGGTTTTTAGGGTTTTGCTGAAAACAATGGGAAAGGCAATTTGGGCTTGGGGATGAGGCACAGTTTTTTGCAGAGGTCTATTTGGGGCAAGGTAGGAAATCGTCTTGATGCTTTCAAAGGGAATGAATGGGTAGATCAGACTGGTGAGGAGCTAAGGAGAGCAAGAAGCTTTCAAGGATTCTCCTTAAACAGATGAAAACATGGAAAATCAAACAAACTTAAAGGTAGAGCATAACCATCGATGGATTCTACCTTAACACTTCATTTTTCAATTGCAGAAGATGAAAGAAGGAAAATGATACACATAACAACTTACAATTACTGAAAGAAGCACACCATCAAAACATAAAGCCACGTGGATCCCAAACAGTGCTGCAAAACCCTGGTCTTTCCTTAGCCAGAAATGCAGAGAAAATATGTACAATAGTATGCCAGAGCAATCCCAAGTGTCCAACCTCTCCAACCTCTGAAAATGATTGAGAAATTACATCATATAGACCATCCTAACCCCTTTCCTTGCCTCTAGGGGTTGATCTCATCATCCTAGGAGCTATTTCAACAACCTCTAAACAAAGCACTACAATCTAGGCAGTCAAAACAACTTGCCTCTATAAGGTAGGAAACCAATTCATTCATTAAATTTTCACTCTTTGGTGAATGAATCTTCTAAAACAAGTAACTAAGTGTCAAAATTACATCATGTTTAATCAATTACATCAAGCTGGGTCAAAAATCACATCAAGAGGTGAAACTAGTCATAACTGGCCGAAATTCTGAGCTGGAAGGTGAAAATTTGACCAAAATTCTCTATGCACCGCGCACCTGAGCTCTATGCATCGTTCACCTTTCAGCCTGATTTTGGGGCACTTCCCCACATCCAAATTAAGCTCATGATAGCTCGTTGGAAAGATCTAGATGTCTACTTTCCAACCCAAGTGGAATTTTCCAATTGGGTGTCCATTTTCTCCTCCAAATGTGCATTCTCCCAAGACTGCTCCCTATGTGTCAAAATAGGGGCAGTGAGGTCATTTTTTGCATGTTTTTTGACCTTTTGGGGACCCATAACTCACCCAAACTTCTTGTCCAAGTACAAAAATTCATGATTCTCCATGAAAAATCCAAAACTGCAAGCCATTTGTGATTTGGACCTCCCAATCTTATGGGTCGCGCGCGGCGCGGAGCGCACAGGGAGGCGCGCGGCGCATTGGGCTTGAGGGGCGCAGCGCATAGAGCCTGGCGTAGCGCCTTTTTGCAGGAGACTTTTGGAGATTTTCCCAGTGTTAAAATCAGGTGCAGGATAGCTCGTTGGAAATTTCTTTGAGTCTACTTTCCAACCCAACTAGAATTTTTCAATTTGGAGTTTATTTGCCTTGTCAAAAATCAAATCTCCCAAGACTGGTCAAAATGTTCCAAATGAGGCTACCTCAAGGCAGAGTGCTGTTGTAGTCAACTTTTGAATGCCTTTCTCAACTCCAAATTGAGCTCATGATAGCTCGTTGGAAATATCTTTGTGTCTCGTTATCATTTTACTCATCAAGAAAGTCATTTGGCCAACCAAGCTAGGAGAAAACTTGATTTTCCCAAGGTCACTTCAGAGGTGCATCAATTCTCTCGAGACAACGGTATTTTTGACATTTCTCTAAAACCATCACACCTGTGTAAAAAGTGAAGGAGGTTTTTCTTCCTTTTCCTGTTGTGGACAAAAACCTCTCTCAAGTTTCCAAACGTCATCTTTTATTTCTCAGAAACATCATTTTAGTGAAACCTATCCCGATGTGTGAAACAAGGAATTTTGTCGAAATGAAGCGAAATGAAGGGGATAAGGGGCTTCTAAATTCTTAGGGAAATTTTTGGAAGTAGGGAGGGATGTTAGGAACTAGGGGAAAGTGGAATCTCAAAGATTGAGTGAGGGAAAGGGGTCCAAAAGGGCAAAACACAGGCCTAACCTAGAAAATTGCCAGGTTGTAGCAAGAAACTAGGGTTTGTGCAAAAATGAGGAATTTGGGGGATCTCAGTGATGGGAAGTGTTTCATAAGGTACATTAAGTATAGGGGAAGGTGTGTGAACATTAGGATACAAGTTTTTTCGATGATTTGACCATCCAAGAGAAATTACCTCCAAAACCCTAGGAGAGGGAAATGGACCTTACCTAGGCACAACTGAAGCATGAACAAGTTGTAAAATGACCCAATGGAACTTGACATGATGATGAAAACCCTCTGAATAATGGCACACTTAGCTGAATGGTGACATGGACCGACATTTGGACAATTTTGAAAAGAGTGAAAACAAACCCTAGACCTAATGCCTTGTGACCAAATTTTGCTTGAAGACTTATTGAAATGACAAAATTTGACCTTGAAACCTTAAAATCACTTTGTAAGAGCATGTTTGATCATTGAAGGAAGGCTGTAAAGACTGACACTAACACGTTGTAAAAAGCAGTTCACCTTGAACAACCATCACAGTTCTTCTCTTAAAATGTATGGGTTCGCTTTGGGTTACCCACATAAATTCTATATGACCAACATTCTTGATTTCTTGGGAAATTTTGGTGAAGTCTGTGGGAATTGATGGACACCAAGTTGAAGAAAATCACAACATTTCATCCACAGACAGACAGCCAGACTGAGGTGGTGAACAGAATAGTAGTGAATCTGTTATGAGGATACTATGGAAAATATCCTAAGCTTTGGGATGAGAACTTACATTAGATTCAACATGCATACAACCGTGGAAAACATTCATCGACTCAAACATCTCCATTGGAAGCATGTTATGGTTATTTACCAAAATCTCCTTTAGATTTCATCTTTCGGAAAGATATTGCAATGGATGGACATAGTAATGTGGAGAAAGCCAAGAACTTAATTGAAAAAATGTAGTTGATATGTCAAAATGTGAAAGAATAGTTCGAAAAGAGTCAAGCCAAATAAAAATCCAGGTATGACACGCATCGTGTGGATCAAAATTTTTAGGTGGAAGACAAAGTTTGGTTATACATTAGAAAAGAAATATTACAAGGAGAAGGTAAAACTCTCAAACTAATCTGGTATCATCCATTCTGAATCTTAGAAAATATTGTAAATAATGCTTTTTTATTAGATTTCCCTTCTTACATGAAAATCTATTAGTTGTAAATTTTCAAAACATGAGATTGTATGAGCCTCCTATGATCATGGATCAAGAGGAAAGTATTCAGGTACCTTCCATAGAAGATTTTTCTCTTGAATACATGTATGAGTTGTAGGAAGATACCATTCTTGATAGGAAGACAAGGACTTCTCATAGTGGTGATGTGGAGTACCTTTATGTGGGGCTTAAAGTTACCAATCCAAGTAAAGCACGATTGATTGAGATTGGGAAGGTGAAGGAGCTTTACCCTCACTTATTTTCTATGTAGTACCAAAATTTTGGTGGTCCAAAAGCTTCCATTGGGGAGGAGTGATCTTAATGTGGGAGCATGTGACTCAGAGGGGAAAAGTCTTCCAAATTATTCCAAAAATCCAAAAAATTCTACAGGCAAGGGAGTGGGATCCTTTAGCCTGCAATTTCTATGTTTTTTTCAGTTAAAAATAGGATAAAATAGAGAATAAAACATGCTATTTGGTCATAGATAGATAAGCTGTAATAAAGATTTTCACGCTTTAAATCATTCATGTAAAGCATGCTTTTGTATCGGATAAGGACCGAGAAGGCCTATCCTTAATTATAAATAAAGAGGCAAGCGAGACTCTCAGAGAGAAAGAGAGGAGAGAGGAGCGAGTGCCAGAGCATTATTATTCTTAAACTTTTCTCTCGGCGGTTTTTATTCAATGATTTCTGTTAATATGCATGGATAGCTTATTATCCTATCCATTGACTGTGTTGAATCGTTTTACCATTTCCCACATGATGCCTACACTGTGTAATTAAACATTGGAGTCGTTTCCCTTTCATTTATGCATCCACAGGCCTTCAATCATACTTTACAATTTCCGCATATACTTCTGTTTACATTAAGAATTCTTGCAATTTTCCTTTAAGCGGCACTGTAGCGGATGTGAATTATTATCAATATTGGTTCTTACCTTCATCGGGTCCGAACCAATATCGCATCGCATCAGAAGGCCTTTGTAACTGTGAAAGGGTAAGCTCCAATATATTGGAGCCGAATTATTATAAAGGGGCTGTATATAAAAGAATCGGGTCCGCGAAAGTTTTAGAACTGGATGCTCCGATATATCGGAGCCGAAGTGTTATAGAGCACAACATATAGAGGCGTCGGGTCCAAAGGGAAGTCTTTGGCATTACTCCGGCTTACGGAGCCAAAATATTATAAGGAACGATTGAAGGGTCATCGGGTCCGTAAGACCCATTGCATTATAAACCGCTGACAGCAACCCACCGATATATATCAGACCTGAAATCATATAGGCAGGAGTATAAAGTGTGTCAGGTCCACAGCATTTTGGAGGCCTTGCACTATAGTGTCCACCAATAGTGATCGCCGATGCGATATTGCATTGGGGAAGAAAGAAAGGGACAATAAAGCGCCGATGGTGTTTTAAAGTAATTCCTTTGGAATTACTGCCGATAGTGTATTGCATAAGTCTTCCCTTGCCAAGTCGCCGATATTGTTGGGTATATAAGCCCTCTTATAAATCCTCCTATAGTATTTTGGCATAATTCTTTTAGAATTACTACTCCGATAGGAGTAAAGCCACTGTTTTGCCAATTGGGAAGGTTTAAGGAATTCGGAGGAATAATGAAGCTATCAGTTAATGATTGATACGTATAGAGAAGAAGAAAGGGAAGCTGACCTAGACATTGAAGAACTTGCTGTCAGATTAGGAAGGTTATCCCTAACGCCTGCACCCTCGCCATCAGATCTAAAGGATCCAAAATATGCTCAAAGTTTCAGAAAATGCTCGAAATTCATATTTCTCAAACGTATATGAAACCAAGCTCAATGCCTAATGCTCCATTTTTTGTATTCCAATGCAACTTGAATGGGCGAAAATAGACATTGTATGCAAAAGTTGTGGAAGGTCAAAGTTTAGGCTCAAATAGAGCAAAAAATCAATGGTCAACGCTCATCATCAAAGTCAAGGTTCATGGTTTCGGTCGACACGTGGCACCCCCAGGTTTTGAAAAGTGTCATTGTATAGCTGGTTGATGTGGACCAATGGAATTGATACATGTGGCCCAATTAGAGGGCAACACATGGACCAATTATGAGCTGCCACATAGCCCTGTGACTGATCAAAAAATGTATTACCAACGGAACTGGAGGGGATGATATTTGACCTCCTCACTCATTGCCTACAAATCATGTTCCTCACCACTAGGCCACCAAAGGTTCATGTTAAATAATGGCGAAAATATGTTATTTAAAGAATATATACATCAATTTTGGGGGGAAGGGATCTAGCGGGAGCTTGCTATATCCCCACAACATATGCTAATGGACTCACCAAATATATTTGGAAAATGGCATATGGGATAAAAATGGTGGGGGATCCATGGAGCACACTACCATATCACACTTAATGTTTATCGAAATAATTCAATAACCCTCATATCACTCAACAAAATGTGTCGATTGTGGATTGAACACCTAACCTGAACCTTTATAACCAATGTGCATGACTATCCCACCTGTGTGGGTTTTCTTGAATTGTTTACCGAGCTATTTTGTTTTAAGTTGCATGCAGAGAGTATTTTTGGCCTAATTTAGCAATTCAGAGGCCAAATTAAGTGTTTCAGAAGCCAAAAAAGGGTTTCTTGGGTCTTCTAAATGCATTGGAAGCATTTTTTTTTGAGTTGGAGATTGTAAGTATATGGAACTGAGCATTTAGGAATATTAATAAAGCAGTCACATTGGAAGAAAATCCAGAGATGTAGCCCAGGAGGGGTGAACTCTGTTATCAGCTTGCCTTCTTTTTCTTGCTTCTACATTTAGTCTCCATTCTTTTCTTTTCTTGAAAATGTTTATCAAGTTTATTTTTTTTCGCAATTTCAATCTGTTTCATAAGAATAACTAAGCTAACTTGCAACTTGTTTAGTAATACCTACATTTCAATTTTTGGATCAATCAACCAATCCCCCACCATCCTTGTTAAAAGATAAGCCATCATAAATAGTGCTTGAGAGGACATCTTCTAGATGATATCAATGCAATCCCCCATTAAGTCCAAGGCCTCACTTGGATTCTTTCTTGGAGATTTGATAGCCTCTATAGCACTACTATATCACTTATATTCAACCAAAAAATAACAAAATTAAAAAAACATCTTTTTCCCTTCTCTTTCTTTGTATTTACAACCTAGGTTTACCTCCTGAAAATCTATACTTTATTTTTCTTTAATGCAAAAGGCATTTGATTTATTATATATTTTCTTGTTCTGATCTCTTATGATAATCAATTTATCAATAATTCTTTATTTGAATTAGCATGGAAAGGGTTTGTGTGCTTTATTTAGAGGTTTCAGGGTTATCCGTGAATTAACTAACAACTTAATCACTTCATATCCTTGATGAGTTTGTAAAGTTTGGAAATTCTAGTTAAAGTAATGATATAACTCTTACCACTCCGCTTTTGTGAAAACATTGAAGTACTTTATCGAAAATAATTGACATTAGGTGAATCAAAATGCAACACATTAATTCAGATACCTTGTCTCTTTTGCATCTAAAATCTTATTTTCAGAATATATTTCGTACCTGGTTTTTTGTGGTGATGATTAATGGTGATGTATGGAAATAATTTTTTTACCTTTCACATTGTTTTCCCTAAAATCATCTGAAGGAAAATAATTTACTACTCCATAGATCCCACCTTAGGATCTACCAAAAGGTGGGTGGAATATCCAAGCTAATATCCTAATTACAATTCCGTTTCCAACCATACAAATAACATACAAAAATAGATAAACTATCATACTTAAAACCCTCATAGGGTGATGTATTTTGTGGACCCTTATTGTGGCTAGAAAACCTACTCCTAACTGGAGATCTCACTCCAACTCCTCAATGCAAACCCATGCACACATGCACAAATGAAGGAGGATGATATTTTCGTAATGAAATCCAAGTTAGCATGCAATATAAACTTAATACAACAAGTATATTGCATATCCATCACATACATAGACATGAAATGGAGAAGGAAAATAGTTTGCATTCATATCATAATGAAAGTACATACGAAATTATACATTAACTATAGTATGTGCTCTCCTTTGATCCTTGGTTCTCCTCTTCCCTTGACTTACTGATAAACTACGCTCGTTTAAGATGAGAGAGAAGATTACTCTTACAATATTTCATCAAAATTTGTGCTAACTCTTTGATTCCTCTCCCTCTCACCCTTAAGATGATCTCACTAAATAGGCCATTCCTAGATTTGAGAGGATGTATCTAGATGCTTAGGGAAATGATAAGTTAGGCTTGATGGCATGTGAATTAGGTGGATATAATTCATGGATAGACTTGTTGGCATGTGAACCAAGAAATTACAAGTCATGTACAAGTTTCATGCTCAATTATAAGCTTTTCCCAACTTACTAAGAAACTTCTTCTTAATTATGAGTTTTTTCTCAAATATGAAATAATTACTATTTCATAATTATGAGATTATCATAAAATAATTATGATAAAATAATCAATTATGTAATTCCGTCCCTCTAACATCTGAAAACTTCCTTCAAAGACCCATATGAGCAATAACAAGGGTTGAAGGGGACACATTGTAGCCATCAACTATGATAAGTTGAACTAGGGTTTTTCTCCCTGAAATGAAGTTGAAAATAGGGTTATAATATATGTCCCATAATGCATGAGTTTAGAAGTAAAATTTATGAGAAAACAAAATTAACATATATCAAAATGTACAAAAGGAGTAAAAACCAAGGAACCAAATTGGGGCCACAATTGATAACCAAGTATAAAACATAATAAGAGATAAAAATCAGACTTGAATTAAAAAGAAGGAGTTGCAGCTCACAGGTGAGTACTGCACCTGCAGATTGCACTCAAACAAAGAAGAGACTCTCTCTTTGTTCACTCTACTATTCATCAAATGAATGATTACATTATTAAGTACATCACTAGAAATCAGGTAATTGCAAACAAACTCCTAAAATCTAGGAACAAATCCTAAACTAAGGAGATACGTTACAACTATGTAACCATTTCTCCATTATACAAAATAATATGAATTATTTTCAACTATAAGATCATCGTTGAGTTGGGCATATGCATTCTCAAGATAAAGAATAACCGAAAATGGATGACATTTAGTTTTTAAACTGAAACAAATAATTCTTGCGAACAAATTCTCAATAAGAGAAGATTCATTGGTAATCACACACATTAAAATAACTGAACTAACTTGCAATTTGTTCACTTATGTTAAATTAATTATTTACAACGATAAAGAACTAAGAATTATTTGGTCGTGATCTTAAACTTTATGATTTATTTTTGAATCATAAATTATTTTGAAAATAACTTAAAAAAGAATAACAACTAATTATAAATAACTAAAATTTATATTTCAAACTGTAAACTAGTTATAAACTGGTTATAAATAAGTTAAAGCTACATCTCAAATTGGAAACCAAAACCCAAGGAGTGTCCATCCAGCTTATTTCCTTTACAAAATAAGATTTTTATCATTAACAACTTTGGATTTGAAACCACAATTGCCATCTAGGAAGCTCAAAATCGTAACCATGAGACGTAGACGTGTCTTCTTTTCAGTGGGACCTTCAACTCGGGAGATTCCAGCTATAAGATCTTGGTTACAATTTTTATTGCTTCAACAAAATCGCAGTTATCAATGAAAAAATTCATTGAAGTATTGTATATGCAAAAGTCATGTAAATCACTTCAACGTTTTCCATGGAGTGCTATAGTTAATGCTAAATTACTTCTTTCACCACCCCCATTGAGACGTTCTTTAGATTCCGTTTACACTCTCCTTCTTATGATAAACCATTAATTGAATTGAAACTATACTTAGCTTCAAGGAGTCAATTCGTTTGGCCACAATTTGAAACCACAATTCCAGACCTACCATTCAAACTCATCTCAATTTATGATAAGATGTTTATAATAGTCCAATTTTGTGCAAATTTTTCTCATGAATTGTTTTCTTAAATGTTCCAAGTTTTAAAGTTTACACAACAAATTATTCAGAATTTATAGCTATAAATACTTCTTATCGCAATATTTGTGACACATTGTGTCAGAAATGCTCCTCAGTCCACTGCTCCTTACAAATTCAACGTCACAAGATCGAAACTCGTAAGAACTATATTTAGTGAGTTACTGCAGAGTCTCACCTCTTCGACCAGATCGTAAAGGTCAAATGAAAATAAACGTTTAGACCCTTTTAAAAGCTGTGTAAATTTTGACGTTTATGCGACAAATCACCATAATTTCTTCACAGTACTTACATACCATGATTGTATTGTAATAAGGTTGTGACATTGCTGTCGAAATCTACAAATTGTTTGGCACCGATCATTATTGTGCAAAGTTCGAAGTTCCATAAATATTTCTATTTCCCCAGGTTTTAGATTGTTATTCACTCGTAATCAAAAGTCCACGCCATGGGTGAGCCAACAATGTGCGATAAAAAAATAAGGATGCCCCTTGATCAATGCATCAATGTAACAAAAAGAGAGTGGATCACAGAAGGATAACGAAATATGAAAATTGTAATTGTGTTTGAATTTCATTTTTTTTATTATTTTCAACATTTTTTTTTGTTAATTTATATATATGGTGAATTTGTTACGATATATATAATTATTAATAGTATAAAAGTTTTTATTGATTTGTATTCAAGTACATTAATAGGATATAGGGTGAAAGTAATATTGATATGGGTATAATTTTAGTTCATTTTTATATCAACATGAAAACGTTGACATATAATATTGTGACGACGTTTCATGACGTGATGGTATGTGGTATATCGTATAATATTGATGAGAGGTTAATGATGTATATGTGGTGCTTATTTATTTGTTATGATAACGATGTTGTATATTTATGATGAATATGATATGCATAGTGATTATGATGTTAAGATATGAGGTATATTTACATGTTCACTTATTATATGTTGATATGTCTTTGATGTTGATATGTTCATTTTATAACTTAGGAGGATATTATGATGTGACGCTTGTGGTAATTGTATGTAGATCTATGACATGCAATTTTTTTTATAACAAGGATGTTATGTTCTCATAATGACATGCAAGAGGAGGCATGTGGGTTATCTTCTATGATGTTACAATTGTAACTAATGCATTGGATGTATGTTGAGATGTGGTGATTGACAAGAAATCCACAAATGGGCCACAAGCGTCAGGCTATTTCATGATCTTGTGGGCACTCATACCTGCGAGGAAGAATATGTAACAACATATGGGTTGCGGACAAATTCAATGAACATTACATATGCCAATGGTTTCTTTGTCTTGTATAGCTCTTGATGGATAGCTCTTGAGGGGCTATGTGACCATCTTGAGGAGGCTAACTGTCGGATATTGGATTGGGATATTGTTGAAATATGGTGTGGTGTAAGGAATTTGATGCCTGGGACTGTACAATTTAGTGAGCGTGGAGGGAGTGGGCTAGACTTTTAAGATGCCTAGAGTACTACTGCATGTAGTACTGAGTCGGGTGCCTGCCTTGGCACAGATGAGGTATGAGCGAGGCATGAGCCATGGGCCCAGCCTTGGGCTATGGTAAAGGCTGATAAGGCTTATACCTGGTTCTGTAAGTAGGAAAAATGACAGAGATTGCTTGAGATTTTCCTAGTGTTGTGGAAACTTTCGATGCTTGTTGATTATACTAGTTCAAAAGAGGGTGTAGGGCAAACATGAAGTAATAAATAGCGAAATAAATAAAATGTTAAATGATTCAACTAACTTCGGGACGAAGTTTATAAAAGAGGGGAAGTAAGTAATGTTCCCTAATAATAAAAAAAATATAATATAATATTAAAATATAAGTTAAATAAATGATAAACAACAAAGAAAAGATAATATGGTAAATAATAATAAAAATTAAAGAAAGATAATAATAGTAAATAAATAATAAATAATGAAGAGAATATAATAATAATAAATAATAATAATAAATAATATTGTAAATAATAATACTGGAGATATATGTGCGTGTGTGTGTGAACTATTATAACAGTAAGAAAAGTAAAGTTTACAAAAAGTAAAATAGAATAAGAATGAGTTAAATTGAGAGAACTATAAAAATAGTAAAAATAAGTAAAGTTAACAAAAAGTAAAAAGGAATAAATGAAGAAATAACTAAATTAAGATAAATATTAAACTAAGCAAAACTTAAGATAAAAAAATAAAAGTTGCATGTTGACACATGGAATGTGTGCATGCGGGCCCCTTTCTATTGTTTGGTATATTTAATGGATGATGAGGAAGTTGAGATTCATCATTCCTTCATGCATTCACTTAGGAGAAAATTGTGGTGAGAGAAAGGATTCCCTAGCAGTAGTACATTGATTGAGGGCTCAGTGGTGGCCAACTATAGAAAGATTATGTGCAACTGAGCTACAATTGGGACGAGAGTCATCCATAATTTTTTTGCAGTTAGCAGGATTCAAATAGCGTTCAAATCCAAAATTACAAGCAAGGAATATCATCACTACAAGTATGTTGTCTTTGCTCATATTTCTCAAAATTCTATGCTAATTAGTTGAATAGAGGTGTGTTGATTATAAATCACATTATTGATATAATTAGTTATATATCTTAATTTTGGGGTTATTACACTACAATACCAAGAGAAAATCCACCATGTAAAATTTGCCAAAAGATGAAAACTACCAAAAATGAATGCAACAAAGCTTCTCCAAAATTTATTTTTGGAGTCTTTCCTCAAAATATGTGTATAGGGGCTACCATTACCTAAATACCTCTCATGGAAGGGGGACGACAACCCCCCTATGTGCATGGTGCATATAAATTTCACGTGGGGTCAGTGATGTGAAAAATATAACATATGTCAAGCATGCCAAACCATACACTGTAGATCCATGACATGAAATACTATTACATAGACATGAGAAATTCACCATGGATTCATGAAAGGAGATGAAATGAACATATACACAAAGAAATACAATGTGGATCTATGTCATAACAAACATCAATAAAACTATGGATACAGAAGAAAATTGCTCCAAAGTCACTCTCAAAGTACATATGATGGTATGAACTGCAAGACAACCTAGGTGGGGTGCCATCTTTAGAGAAATTTTGAGGTGAAAAATGCGATTCAAAAAAAAATGTACAACCAAAATCAAAATTATAAGAACCAACAAGATTCAACATGATGATGTCAACCATGGGGGATAATTTAAATTTAGAGGGAAAAAAGAAAAAACTATTTTTTCAACTTATCTCCCTATGGTTTTACTCAAAGTTTGAGCAGGAGCATTCATTAGGTGTGGAATTTAATTCATCATCTAAGGAGTACCCATGTTGCACATTTTCGATGGAACCTACTACACAAAAATGAGAAATACATGAAAAAATGTGATTGCAATCACATTTTCCATGTATCTCTCACTTTTCATGTAGCAGGGCCCATTGAATGTATGCAACATGGGTACTCCTTGGATGAGGATTAAATCTCCATCCAAAAAGTACTCCCACTCAAAATTTGAGTAAAACCATAGGGAGATAAGTTGAAAATATGAATTGAAAAAATAGTTTTTTCTTTATTCCCTCTAAATTTGATGATGTAATCTAATTTTATTTTATGATTTCCACTATTGTTTTATAATATTCCTTAGGAGACCCATTTTAGACCCCAAAATTTCTCTAATGATAAGAGAGATATGTCACAAAACCTAATGTCTTGTACTCAACCTTGATGATATGAATCTATAGCATGTGAATAGATGAGTTGATGTTGATCATGGTAGAAATTTTCCCATTAACACACATTGAGGTATATCGTTAACAGATGCAAGGGGACCCACCAATAATAAAAATTGATCCTGGGGTACTTGGTACAATCAATTGATAACCAAGTATAAAACATAATAAGGTCATCCTTGAGCTACGCATATCCATTCTTAAGATAAAGAATAACTAAAAATGGATGAAATTTAGTTTTTAAACTGAAACAAATAATTCCTACAAACAAATTCTCAATAAAACAGAGACAATTCATTGGTAAACACGCAATAAAATGAACATTTTATTCTAAAAACCCAAAACGTGGAAAGCCAACGAGATTTTTCAATATATTTTCTTTGCAATTCTAAAATACAATATGTATATGCCATGGCATTCATAATCCCCTAATTCATTAAGCTTAGATTATAATACAATTGTAGTTCTTTTGAGTATATCTACATGTAATGTCCCCTAATAATAATAAAGATAATAAATAATATAATTATAATATATTAAATATAAGTAAATAAATGATAACAAAAAGAAAAGTTAATTATGGTAAATAAAATAATAAAAAACTAAAGAAAAGATATAATAGTAAATTAAATATAATAATGAAGAGAATATAATAATAAAATAGTAAATAATAATAATGGAGTATATATATAATATATATATATATATTATAATATATATATATATATATATATATAAGTATAAGTTAACTATAAAAATAGTACAAATAAGTAAAGTTAAGAAAAGATAAAATAAAATAAGAGAGAGCTAAATTATGAAAACTTTGAAAATAGTAGAAATAAGTAAAGCTAACAAAAAGTAAAATGGAATAAAATAAGAAAGAATTAAATTAAATAAAACTTAAAATGAATCAATAAAAGTTGCATCTTGACACATGAAATGTGTTCATGCAGACCCGTTTATATTGTTTGGTCTATTTAATGGATGATGAGGAAGATGAGATTTATCACTCTATCCTTTCTCTTGGGAGAAAAGTGTCTTGAGACAAAGAATTCCCTGGTAGTAATACATTGATTAATGACTCAGTTGTGGCTAGTTGTAGAAAGATTGTGTGCAACTACGCCTATGGTTGGGTGGAGAGTAGTTCCCCAAAAATTTTGTTGTAGTTAGAAAGATTCAAATAATCTTCAACTCCAAAATTACAAGTAAGGAATATCATCACTAAAGGTAAGTTGTTTTTGCTCATATTTCTCAAAATTCTATGCTAATTAGTTGAATAGAAGTGTGTTGATTATAAATCATATAATTGATCTAATTAATTGTATATATTAATTTTTGGGTTGTTACATATGGTATCAGAGCAAGTTTTAAACTCTATTGGACCTTTGAGATTTCACGTTCTTATTTACTATTGTTTATAAATAATATTTGATATTAATTAAAAAATGAAAAAATGATAAATATATATATATATATATATATAATATATATATATATATACAGATATAATATTATATATATTCAAACATATATGTAATATTATGTGTCTTAATTTCAACTAGAAAGTAATTTAAGTTTTATTATTTTTATTTTTAAATTGAAAGTTATGGTTAAATAATTATTATTAATTAGTGATAAATACCTAAAAAAAGTTATTTGGTTGTCATCTTAAACTTGATGATTTATTTTTGAATCAAAAATTATTTTGAAAATGGCTTTAAAAAATAAAAACTAATTATAAATAACTAAAATTTATATTTCAAACGATAAACTATTTATAAACTAGTTATAGATAAGCTAAATCTACATCTCAAATTGGAAACCAAAAACCAAGGAGTATCCATCCCACTTATTCCCTTTACAAAATAAGATTTTATCATTAACAACTTTGGATTTGGAACCACAATTGCCATCTCGGAAGTTCAAAATCCTAACCATGAAGTGTAGATGTGTCTTCTTTTCAGTGGGACCTTCAACTCAAGAGATTTCATCTATAAGATCTTGGTTAGAATTTTTATTGCTTCAACAAAATCACAGTTATCAATGAAAAAATTAATTAAAGAATTGTATATGCAAAAGCCATGTAAATCACTTCAACGTTTTCTCTACTATTGGTATATTTTCCCTAGAATGCTATAGTTGATGCTAAATTACATGACCCCCATTGAGATGTTCTTTAGGGTTTGAAAGACAAATGTTTAGAACTAACTTTATATTTAGTACTAAGATTCCCTTTACACTCTCCTTCTTATGATAAATCATTAATTGAATTGAAACTATCCTTGGCTTCAAGGAGTCAATTTGCTTGGCCACAATTTGAAACCACAATTCAAGACCTACCATTCAAATTCATCTCAATTTATGATAGGATGTTGATAATAGTCAAATTCTGTGCAAATTCTTCTCATGAATTATTTTCTTAAATATTTCAAGATTTAAAGTTTACGCAACAAATTATTCAAAATTTATTGTTATAAATACTGCTTCTGGCAATATTTGTGACACATCCTCAACTTAGTCCATTACTCCTTATAAATTCAACGTCACAAGATCAAAACTTATAAGAACTATATTTCGTGAGTTATTGAAGAGTCTCACCTATTCAACCAGATCGTAAAGGTGAAATGAAAATAAACATTTTGACCCTTTTAAAAGCTATGTAAATTTTGACGTTTATGCAACAAATCATGGTAATTTCTCCACAGTACTTACATTGCATGATTTTTCATATTTTGAAGATAGTATTGCACTACATATAATTAAATATTATGTCTAAAGAGCAATTATATTGTAATAAGGTTGAGAAATTACAGTCAAGATCTACACATTGTTTGGAACTGATCTTTATGGTGCAAAGCTTGAAGTTTCATAAGTATTTCTATTTAATATATAAAGATATGTGGGTTTTAAATTATTATTCACTCATAATAAAAAGTCCACACCCTGGGTGAACCAACAATTTGCGATAACAAATAAGGATATTCTCCCAATATTATCAATCCTGCTATGGTTTTTTCGACATATGGCATGTTTGATCATTGTATTATCTTAGCATGAATGACACAAAGATTCAACATGATGATGTCAACCATGGGGGATGATTCAAATTTAGAGGGAAAAAGAAAGAACTATTTTTTCAACTCATATTTTCAACTTATCTCCCTATGGTTTTACCCAAATTTTGAGCAGGAGCACTCATTGGGTGTGGAAGTTAATTCCTCATCTAAGAAGTACCCATGTTGCACATTTTTTATGGAACCTGATACATAAAAATGAGAAATACATGAAAAAATGTGATTGCAATCACATTTTTCATGTAGTCGGGCCCATCAAAGTTATGTGACATGGGTACACCTTGGACGAGCAATTAAGTTTCACATCCAACAAGTTTCCCAATCAAAATTTGAGTAAAACCGTAGGGAGATAACTTGAAAATATGACTTCATAAAGTAGTTCTTTCCTTTTTCCCTCTAAATTTGATGATGTAATCTAATTTTATTTCATCATTTCCACAATTATTTTATAATATTCCTGAGGAGACCCATTTTAGGCCTCAAAATTTCTCTAATGATAAGAGTGAGATGTCACAACACCCAATGTCTTCTAGTCAACCTTGATGGTATGAATCTATGGCATGTGAGTAGATGAGTTGATGTTGATCATGGTAGAAATTGTACCATTAACACTAATTGAGGTATACCATAAAAATATGTGAGGGGAACCACCAATAACGAAAATGGACCCTAGGGTACTTGGTACAATCGATAGAGTGTGTATAAATGTGTTAACATTGAACAACGATAGATTTGACAGATTCAAAGTCAATGAGGTAAACCCATTGTTGATCATGAGGAAGCCTACCACTGGGCAATATAAGATTCAATGTACCTATGTTCCTAGATCAAGCTCTTTGATAATAAGTTGCATTCAATAGAACATGAACTCTTGAAGGAGGGCCTTAATGTATTCCCCACCTATTTACATGAAATATACAAAGATATTATGTTAATGGATGAAGTCAACAAGTAGAACTGACACAGTGATGGAAAACACAAAAGGCCAATAAGGATTGTAGATGGTCAACCAAGACTTATACTTCTCATTCAAATTTAATGGCATTAAACAAAAGTGACTTCGAAGCATTGGCTAATGAGAACCACATTACATCATGCAACAACATAGGAGGCATTGAAGCACCCTTCATAGTTACTAGAAAAGTAAGTAATTAGAGGAGTAAAAGGACTCATATGTATGGTACAACTCCTATGTAGGCTAAAAACCTAGTTGTAAGGTATTTACATAGATAGGAGCCATGTTCGAAGGTGACATGACTAGTGCTACCATTTTCACTGATAGAACAATAAAATAATTTCCCTCCCCTCTTTTTTTATTAATTGGTACTTCCTTCATAATCTAGTGAGAACAAAATGGAAGACAGGTAAGATTGATCATGTCTTTTCTGTTAAGTTCTAACAACCCCCATTAGAGGAAATTTCAGTCTAAGAGTGACCTCCTAAGGAAAAATAATAAAATAATAGTTAAAATAATAAAATAAGAGTTATGAATTTTAGAGGAAAAAGAAAAAAACTACTTTTTTTTAATTGCATTTTTGTCTTATCTCTTTATAAGTTTACTCAACTTTCAAGTGCAGACACTTGTTGGATGAAAAAATAAACTATGCACCCAATGAGTAGCCATTATTCATGCTTTTGAGAAGATCCACATTGACAAAATCTGAAGATACATTAAAAAAATTTTGTCAAACATGTTTTTGTAATGTATCTTCAATTGTTATCAATGTGGGTCTTCTCAAAAGTATGCATAATGGTTACTTGTTGGATGTAAACTTTATTTTTTCATTTAATGAGTGTCTACAGTTGAAATTTGAGTAAACCTATAAGTAGATAAGCCAAAAATACAACTAAAAAAAAATAGTTTTTTCTTATTTTCCCTCCAAAATATTTACATGTAACTCTTTTTAAATTTAAAGGATTTTGACTAGTTTACATGTTATGACATGGAAATTGCGTGAAAAATTCATGGACAATTTTAGGCTAGAATTTCCTCTAATGCAAAAGGAGATAAAACAATATTCATTAGGGTGTCTTCTCTATGGGTTAATCAAATTGAAGAAGATATAGTAGTAGGCTCAATATACGGTGTCTTTTTTCATGAGGTTTTAATGATCTTGAAATAGGGGTAAAAGGATGCTCAGTAACCATCAATGTTTAACAAGCATGAGAAGAATATTAAGGAAGATAATCCTAGAGAAACAAGTGGCATAAAGGATAAAAAAATGTTCCAATTTGATAGAACGATGTTGAGAAAAGTTAATGTTGGCATCCACTAATTGCAATGATCTCTCTAAAAATGGTAAGAACACCAAGAACAGGCTAGAAATAGGTTCAAGGGAAATTTGATTGCAATGGTGCAAGTGATACCATGGAATTTCAACATGCATAAGTAAGAAAGGAAATGCATTCCAATGATCACAAGGTAAAAGTGGTTGGAATACTCTCATGGTATAGCTAGAAGATGAAAAATAAGAGGTAATGAGGCTCAGATTTAGAATCATCACATGTAAAAAAGGAAGGATTCTAGGATGATTGAAAGAAACAACATATACACAAAAATAGAAAACATGTGTTAAACTAGGGTGTTCATGTAGATTAAGTGTAACATACCCTCTTAGCACCCATATTCCATAGTACCTCCAATGTCTAGTTATGGAAATCAAGTTTAAAACTTCGATGCTTTTCAATTTTCAACACTCAAAATAAATAATACCATTGCATTGATCTCGTTGAGACCTTTCCGACGATATAAATTTTACCTCAATCCGACCACCAGAGCTAAAGTTGTTTCCATTTAAGCATATGTTTGTTTTAATCCTACCATGTTATCATGTATTTCCACGTGGCACCCACATCATGCCCATGTGACAGTCCATCCTAGTGCCATGTCATCCTGGGTGAAGTCGACATCAAATCTCTGTGACGTGGCACTCCACCCTAGTACCATGTCATCTTGGGTGAATTCCACATCATATCTCTCATTAGGTGTTAGTTCCATGTGGAACATGCCACGTTCTTGTGATTGGTCTACACCGTAACCCTATATAGCATGAAAAACATGTAGTTCCTCATTATAATATATTTTTTACCCATTTCTTTTAATAGCCCCAGGTAGTCCAAGATGGGAAACTAGAAGTTATGAAATGGAGGGATATCCATCTACTAGAGGTTGTCAACATCAACCTTTCGGTCCCTGTTATCACTTAGATATTTCTCTAGAAGTTATTAGAAGAAAGTAAATGACTGAGGTAAGCACAAACCAACTTTGGAGCATAGGATCTAGCCAACCTATGGCTCAGAGAGGGATCTCTCTATATGATTTAGCTTTGCTTGTTGGGATTTTCAAGCTAGTAATGAATGTTCTAGGTGTTTTTGATTGCTATTCAAGATTGGATGGTGGAATCCTTAAAACAGATGGATAAAATGAGGTCCTCATACCATTGGGCTATGGATTCAATAGAAGGGTAGCAAAACTGGATCAACTCACTAAAGGGAATGCTCAAAGGGAAAGCTAGCAGATTAAAGTGTAGGTCTTTGGGACAGTGAGGTGAAATGGTTTTAATCAGGGTAAGAGAGAAATTAAGGGTTCTCAGACTGGGATATGAGTGAGGAATAAAGGGTAATCAAAGCAAAGGGAAACTGAGAATACTTTGATCTGGATTAGCAAGAAACAACCTAAACTAATGAGCAATTAAGAATTCCTTAACTTAGATATTAGTAGAAAACATTTATATGCTTAACGGTTAAAACATAGTGTAATTAAACAAATTTTGAGATATTGTTCCAGTTATAGCATTCATATTCGGAAATATATTAAATACCATGGGAAAAATTTAAGAGATATAACAATAAAATAAGAAAATACTTGTCTACACTACGCTTAACACATGAATCCTGTGAAATATCTTGTCTTTGTTCATCAATCTAGCTTGCTGGCTCAGTCAATGATACAATAGCTTTACAATCTCTTGATAAAACTTCTATAGAAATGTCTAAGAATCCACCCTACATACATCGAATTGTGAAGTATTTTTACAAAAATTATTACAAAATATCTCAAACTAACTTGAGATTTAATCTAGGAAATAAAAATATCTTCTTGCAAGAACATAGGGACAACTATTGAACTTCTTTCATGTTGTTCCATTTATTGTGGTACTGTTGACCTTTATGGTTTGATTTTTAGCCCTTTATTCTCTTTGCTATTTGAACTTTCATGATGGAGGCTCTAGTCACGTTAGGCTTTCATCTTATACTCTTTGACACTGATACACTTTGACATGCTGACCTGTCTTTGTCTTTTATTGTGTTTTTACTTTTACTGTATATTTTAACTTTTTAGTGTGTATTTCAACACTAAACTATTTAGTTTTCTATATATATCAGCATATGGTAATGGATATTGATAATAATTTTGTATGTTTGATCTGTTATCTTTTAACTGTATGCTTTGCCTGGTTCCTTTGTTTTAACAGTCAATGTCTCTTTGTGAATGATTTCTTTCTCTATTTTGTATATAACTATTTTCCTCTTCTTAATGAAGGTTTTTAAATAGATTTTCTTTCGAGTCTTGGAGTAGACAAGTTTTGTGACTAGTATCAAAACTATTTATCCAAGCTGTGGTCTTCTGTTAATTACCTGCAAAATACAACAGTTTGTTAATAAAACACATGTTTGTGAGAAGGTGACCGAAGGCCATACTAAAATTGGGAAGAACTGTGGACAGAGTTTGGAACGTGTTCAGGAGGGAATCCATGGTGAAATCATGTCTCAGAGGCTCAAGGTGGATCAGGAAGGGTTTGATAGGTTTCATTGTGTAACTAACTAAAATGCATGAAAATGAGGGTTTTCGGGGTTTTAATAGGTAATGGCTAAATTGGCGTGGAATTTTATATTATGAATAGTAGGTGTTTTATTGGGTTGAGAAGGGAGGTGGTTTCCTAGGCCATTGTACCACTTTTGTGGTGAAGGCAGTCTTAAGGAGGGGTCACCCAATCTACCTCTACGCCTGGCACATAGCATTTGCGGTTCGAGGGAAAACCACTTTATCAGGTGGGTAACGATCGAACATCAGGCGCGACCGATATGGCTGTGGACTGTCAGATGAGGGGGATGGTGATTGAATAGCAGTCGGGCAAGGGAGGTGTGCAAATGATAAGAGCATGGGCAGGGAAAATTTTAAGAACCTCCCTAAATTTATATATATAATAAATGGGCAAATCCCCATGATACATAAGAAAAATGGAAGGCAATTTTACCAATAATATAATATTTATATATAATTTTTTTGGCAAATCTCTCACCAAATTATATTATCTTGTAAAATCATGGTGAATCTTTCATTGGATTATAAAATCTTGTAAGATCTTGGAAAATATCTCACTGAATAATAAAGGCTTTGTAAAGGGCTAACAAAGTTCATAATGAGTAGTATTTCTTGTAATGGCTTGAAGCCTTGCTAATCAATCCATCAAGAACCAATACAAGTATATTCCTTATATGGAATATAAATATATTTCTCATGTATTGGAATATAAATATATGAGTGAGGAATGGGAAATGAGCCACAATAAGTCCTTAGAAAATTGACTTGAAGAAGATAAGTACAAAAAATAAAAAAGGTGAAAATGGAAAAATTGAGAAGAAATACAAGCGAAAAATGGTGAAACAACAAATTAATAATCCATGGGAGGAAAAATGATTAGAGATAGTGAGGGAAGATGTTCCCTCAGCCTAGGGGTGACAAAGGTAGATATTAGAACTCTCACTTATGAAAGTGTAGGTAAACAAACATTAAGCTCTATGCCAGTCATGAGAGGGAGGAAATCTGGGAAAGAAATCTGAGAACAAGAATTTAAATGGAACAAAGCATTGGGATTGCAATCCTTGCTCATTGTGTTTGGGTAGTTCCTTTGAGACCTATTGAAAAATTATGAATGATCTATCTATGGATCTTGTTATATAATTAGTTTTTAAAATAGTTGCCAAGCAGCTATGTTAGAGCATGGATTTTGTGAACTATTTTTTACTCATCTTACCTATCTTTAGATGGATATGAACAAATATGAGTATTGGAGATAGAATTCTCCCATTTTTTTGTTGTAACAAATTGTATAGGTATAGCCATGTCCATCATTAAGTATGCCCCAACTGTATCGACAATATTCCCAAACCAAAAACATTTTGGTACTAAAAAGCATAAAAATCCAACATTACATACAAAAAGAACATATTAATAAAATCTGCATGGTGAAAATCAGCACAAAAGCTTATAGCGCCTAAAGGTTTGCAATAGAAATCAAACTTAAAACTCCTACGGCCAAGCAAAACAATGATAATAAGCCCACATCTCCCTTGGAATTTTATGTATCAATATGAAACCCCAAAATGAAAAGCCCTAGCAAAAATAAGTGAGAACCCCTCACATCAGTCAAAGAAGAGGTTTCTGCCCTGCAAAAATGCCCAACATTTCAAAGCGACGTCCTTAAAATGTATATCCCTACATACATTCGCAAGAGCTAAGAAGGAAGATGAGATTTTACTATTTGCGAGCACGTAAATAGCTTGATCATGATTTAAGTAATGTTTTGTTAAATTTCGAGGGTTGCAGCTTGCAATTCAACTCAAAAAAATTATAACGTAATTAACTTATTTATTCTTTATCTTATAGTATTTTTTGAATTGCAGGTTTTTACATATTAGTATCATCTTCCTAGCAATCTAAGTGCAAAAAAGCCTATCATGTAGCAAGGAATATTTTTTTCTACTAGGGTTTTGGATTTTAGACCATCATTGGAAAACTTGGCTCGGTGTGAATAAAAATAAGTTTTGAATATCTAGTTTTTAAATATTTACTAGTTAAAAAAGATTTTATATAACATTTGAAACTAAGGAGAGATTTATTTTTCAGTTTTGAATATTTATTTTTCAAATGTATATTAATTACAAAAGTCTAGGGAGAGATGTAGTGTTGAGAGGGATTAGTAGATAAGTGTTGTTATGATTTTGCTTAGTGAATTTTAGTTTTAAAATTGTCTATATTGACAAAAATTATTACAAAATATTTAAATTTTAAAATGAATATACATGGTCACCTTAGGTAGTATGATTGTTTCCTTAACATGATAAAAAATGAACTAGCTAGAATCTAACAACACTTTAGGATACCTCTAAGGACACATATAAAATAATAATTATAGTTATCATATTAAAATAATAATTTATGTTTTAATTTAACGGAGTCAACATAAATATTATATTGCATGATGGTTAATTTTCATATATATATATATATAATTAGACAAACCCTTGTAACTTGAAATGAACCTCTTTAGTTTTGGAATTAAATAATCTATATATATATATATATATATATATATTATATATATATATATATAATATATATATATATATATATATATATATATATTATAGATAATAATGTTTTGTGAGTGACCTCCTTGTGGAAAAATATCATGTTTGAGTGATGATTATATAAATAAACCATTACAAATTTAATTATATCTCAATTGAAATTGAAGTGAAGATAATCATTCACTCACAAATTTGGACAACTTGTAATTATAATTATCAAATCACTTTCCCTTTATATAATATTGTCTCATCAATAATTTTTATATCAAGTTAATTAATTATAATTTAAATGAATTTAAAAAAATTAACCATTAAAATAGAAAGTGATTAAGTCGTTAATATATCATATTTTACTGTACACAAACTATAAAATATAAAGCAACAAAAAAAACATTTTTCTCATGATATTAGAAAACCTGAAATATCCCAACAACTACTAGTGCTTCTAGCTTTTTTTCAACCCCATAATGATATTTTTCATGTTATTGATTTTTATTTTAACTTAAAATGAAAGAAAAAAAGATTAATTAAGTGGATAGATGTCTTTGTTTTTGAATAGGGTTTCAAAATCATCATCAACCGCAAACCTCCCAAGTGATATGTAGAATATGGGCACTTAATAGGCAAGGGTCATAGATGCTTCACATTTTGCAAGTCCAATAAACTATATGCCTATGTAAAAACACCTTACCTTTTGCAAATCAGAGTATACTACTTTGACAATTCACAATATACCTCTCTTTTGATACACACCAACCTAGATCCATCCTTAGTTAAGGTGATTGGGAAATGAGAATCAAAACCTAGTAAGTGGGAAATGAGAATCAAAACTGAGGTTTTCGAGGGATACCCAGAGGAAGAGGGAGAAGATGGATCTAGGTTATTTTATGAGAATCAAAACCTAGCGAGTGGGAAATGATAATCAAAACTGATGGTTTCGACGCATAGGAAGAGGAAGAGGGAGAAGATGGATCTAGGCTAGTTTAATTCCCCTTTTAAAAATATTATATTCCACATGAATATCATGGGAAATACCATGGGTTCTCATAAACCCAGAGCTCAAAAACCATTGGCAACTTCACAAAATAAGACAACATCCTTGGATGCAATAAAAAAAACCTCCCAAGTGATAACTAGAATATGGGAACTTAATAGGCAAGACCATAATCAAAAGTAAACAATATCCCTGTGTAAAAAAATTATTACATTTTGCAAATCCAAGTATACTACTTTAAGATATCCCTATGTAAAACAAATCTTACATTTTTCAAATCCAAGTATACTACTTTAAGAATTCATAGCATACCTCTCTTTAGGTATACATGAACCAAGATCCATCCCTCTCTAAGCTTGAGAGATCGGCAAATCTTGAAAGATTGACAGTTAAGGCTAATGCGAAATGTGAATCAAAATTGAGGGAGAGAGAGAGAAAGTGGAAGAATGAGAAGATGGATTTAGAATGGTATAATTCCCCATTTAAATAGACTATATTCCACATGGATACCATGGGTTCTTATAAACCTTGAGCTCAAAAACCAGTAATGGACAAAACAATTTCCCTTGATATAGTAATAAAATAATAATGTAGAATTTTCATTTTTACGTAGAGTTATTTTTATTTTTATTTCAAATTTACCTTTACTTAACAAAAATTGATTAAAAAAATAATAACCTAAAATTTTTACATAAAATAATAACGTAGACTTTTCATTTTAACATAGGATTATTAATTATCAAATCTCTAGATAGATCCAAAGTTAAAATGGATCTAGGTTTGTTTAATTATTAATTATTATAATTATTAATTTTATTTTTAATGTAATTTCTATTTTTATGTAATTTCATTGAGTCAAAATATTTTAATTTTTAATTAATTAACTAATCAATTTTTTTAATTTGATTGAGTCATAATGTTTAGATAACATAACATAACATTACAATATCTTTTCCATACCAAAAATGTAATAAACATTAAATAAAAAAAAAAAAAAAAACCTATAAAATATTTTGATTGTAAAATGAGAGATGGTTTCGGGCATGTGGTATTGATAAGTCATGGTATTGGCCCATGTTATTGTAACAAAGCATGTTCACAACTTAATAATGTCCATGGTAAAGTGGGAGTGCATATCCATAGTTTAAAAAATGTTATATTATAAGTATTAAATTTTTATGTGCTTATTAATAAAGTTTAAATATGGTTACAAAATTAGTAGACTAACTTATATGGTAAAAAGGATCTTAATTTATAACTATTATTTATATCTCATATATTTGAATGTGATCACGTATTTCAATATTTGTTAAAAGTAATTATAATATTTTTTCTTTTAGATTTAATTAAAAAATGTTATAAAAGTAAATTCAAATAAAACATTTATAAATATTTTGATTGTGAAATGAGAGATGATTTTTGGGCATGTGGTATTGGCCCATGGTATTAAAAAAAATTGTGCCCAATGTAAGGTATTAAATCATTTTAATCTACCAAACTAGGGGCAAATATCAAAATTAGGCAATTTTAAGGGAATACGATTTCCCAAAACTAGTGAATCTGGTCGAATGAAGGTTCAGATAGTTTATCTGCACATTTTTTATTTTACGATAAAATAAAAAAATTAATTATTTTTTAAATAAAATAGGGGGTAATTATATGAAAAGGGTTTTTAATAAAAAAATTCGCCCTCTTAAAATGTAAAAGCCCTCAAATTTCGCCTTTGGGTTATAATTCACCGCTAAAATTTACCATGAGCATGGGCTTCGGAGGGGCCCAAGAGTTTAATCTTCTGTGGTTTTTGATTAAGTAATATTTAATCACTAGTTTAATTGATCGAGTGGGGTTTAATAACAGGGTTTATTTGTTTTTTCGGCATAAGGGGTAAATAGTATAGTTTATATTAAAACTAAGGGTTGGGGGTATTTATTTATGGGATTTAATTAATAGAAGGGAAAAGGTATGTGGGGGTTTATATAATTACAACAAAAATTAATATGAAATGTGATGGGTAGAGTCGATATACCCCTAAGTAAAAAGGTAATGATTTTTCATACGCTTTATACTTAGGATAAAATGTTTTTTTTCGGGTTTTCTAATGAAAAGGGATTTAATCATGGAGTTGCTTTACTATTCCTAGGCAAATGAATTTTAACCTTAGGAAAAGGGGTTTTGTTAGGGAAATGAAAGGGGATGACTTTTACGAAGGGGATTCTAGCACTTGATGTCAATAAGTCATTAAGTCGAGGGTCCAGTCCCATTAAAAGTCAGAGAAATACTCTGAGACTCTTTGATTTGAAGGATTTAAAGTACTTAGAACATACTTGTAGATAGGAAATGAGTAAGTAAAGGGGAAATGAATGAGGGGGATTTAATCACATTAACTTGCAAAACTTTTTTTTTTCTTCCATAGTTGATCATACATATTGAAATATGTGTCTAAGCCTGATGCATGTGTTTTGATCCAATCAACTTTGTAGTTTAGCAACCTTTCTTCTACTTACCCATTACTTACCCTACCATTTTTTCTTCATTGTATGTGGGTGCATTTAGCCTAGCAAACCTTTATCAACCATTTTTATTTTGAAATAATGTATCTAATTATAACCTTATATCATCCAAGGGTTCAAACTAAACCGATGAGCTCTTGTTATTTTCTCTACCTATCTAATGACCTGCCAAGATTAAACTGTTTGGTCAAATTTTATTCTCTAACTATAAACATAAAATTCAAAGTATGAAATAACCAAGATTAAACAATTTGATTACCATGGATTGTGGCATGAATAACAAGTTTCACACAATCATTACTAT
Organism: Pinus taeda; assembly: GCA_000404065.3. Taxonomy (NCBI): domain Eukaryota; kingdom Viridiplantae; phylum Streptophyta; class Pinopsida; order Pinales; family Pinaceae; genus Pinus; species Pinus taeda. The sequence goes on from APFE031318844.1 coordinate 89,763, forward strand.
GCATAAAGTAAATAGCAGTGGCATTTAGACTTGCACACTTTCATGGTCTCTTTTTGTTTTTTGGGGTTCATATATTTTCATTTTTTGAACTTCTTTTATTCTTTTTTTCCTTTGATATTTCTTTTAGGACATACCCTCTTAACATTTTTTAATTTTTTAATATGGAAAACATTTGCAGAAAGCAAAGGTATGTACAATATTACAAGGCTTAACCTTAGCCATTGAAATTTATGACTCCTATTGGTATAGGAACCTAACATTGGCTCCACTTGGGGATGGCACCTTCTGAAAAAGATGTCAAGAACTAATGAAGATCAATAGCCTTTGAATTGCTGCCAGTGTTACCTTGTAAAGTGTCCTTCTATGAATTTGCATTATTGATACTTTTTACAGTAAATCTTTTAAACCTCTGTGCCTTCTCTTCGAGCTTCAACTTCAAAGATCACCATCCAATCCAAACTAGGCTTTGTAAATAAAGATATGTATAAATAGGAAATGAAAATTAGTAACTTGGTTCAAAGTAATGTTTAGCATTCGACCATTCACTGGCCCACCTTCTGCATATGTACCATTAATTTCTCTCAAGAAAAAGGAATTATTTCCTCTGCAAGAATAAATGACATAGAGACCTTTCCATAGGAAATCAAATTTCCCATGTTTTTCTTTGTCTTACCTCCTTGAATCCCACTTAAGCACTTCGTCACCAATGTAGAAATTTTCAGCCTTGGTTCTCTTATCAAAAATCTTTTTAATATTTTCCTGCACAACTTGAGATCTGACATAGACCTCTTCTCTAGTTTGTTGTAGATGAACAATTTGGTTTATTCTTCTTTGGATACTATTTGGTTCAACCTATAATTCTTGAAGTATATTCATTAGTGGTACTCCTAAAGATGATGGAAAGACAACTTCCACCCCATAAACTAGTTGTTAGGGAGAAGTACCAATTGATTTCTGAGTAGTCAATATGTCTGCCCAGAAGGCATTGACTAGATTTTTATTCAAAGTTTTTTTATTGTCCTCTAGTAACTTCTTGATGATGTTTACTAGGCCTTTTTTTGAGGATTCTACCAGTCCATTACCTTGAGGGTGATAGGCTGTAGAATGGCCTAGGGTGATATGGTACTTATTGCCGAAATCTATCATTCTTTTGGATTTAAAGGTTGCTACATTATCGATAATGAGCTTAGTTGGACATCCAAATCTTGATAGAATATTGGTTTCAAGGAAGGTTATGATAACATTATATGTGGCTCGCCTTGAAGGTATGGCCTCTATCCATTTTGTGAAGTAGTCTGTGGCTACGAGGATCCATTTGTGTTGGGCAGAGGAGGGTGGGTGAATTTCACCAATGAAGTCTAAACCCTATTGTTGAAAAGGTATTTCTGTAGAGATTGTCTTGAGGGGTAAAAGTAAGTGCTTTTTCTTCCCCTAAAAATTTTGGCATTTGTGACAGGATGTCATATATTTTTTGACATCAGCAAACAAGGTAGGCCAGTAGAAACCGGCTCTAAGGATTTTATTTGTAGTGGTCTTCTAGTAAAGGTTTCCTCCACAGTCACATGCATGAAATTCTTCCAAAACTTTATCAAATTCTTCTTTCAATAAACAATTGAGAAGAGTACCTTCATGATCTCTCTAAAACAGAGAATTTTCTAATATACAAAATTTCAAGGATTTCATCTTCAACAACCTTCTTTTAGTCATAGATAATTGAGGAGGAGCTTGTAAGTTCAGTAAAACATAAATGATAGCAGCATACCAAGGTGATTCAATAAAGGCCTAGCTAATTAGTGGAGTCACCATCTCCTCCTCATTATCAATTGCTACAATAAAGTTTATATCCAAGGCCTGACAGTTCGATTCAGCCATGAGTTTGGCTAAACCTTGGCCCTTGATTAACTTAGTAGGTTTAATTTCTATATCATATTCTAAATTAGTGTCAATCCACTTTCCCCTCTTCCCATCAAGACCATCTTGAGTTAAGATGTCTTTAACTACTGAATTAGGAACGTAGGCTACTATATGAGAATATAAGATGTATACCCTAATGTCATTAATGGCTTTAACTAAAGCCAAAGCTTGTTTTTCCATTATATTATATTTCAAGGGGGCATCTCTCAAGGCTTTGCTGAAGAAAGAAATGGGTTGTTCATAGCCCTGGTCATTTTTCTATAATAGAACTACAACAATTCTGTGCTCAGAAGCAAAGTAAAACAAGATGAAATCTCTGTCAAATTTAGGACTGATTAAGATAGGTATTTTAGTCAAGGCTAGTTTAATGTCTTCAAAGGATTTTTTAGCCTCAATAGTGCATTTTATGGTGGAGTCCTTTCTTAGCATGTTGTTTAGTGATCTAATTAATTCTGCCAGATTAGATATAAATCTTCCATGAAAATTAATTTTCCCTAAGAAATCTTGTAACTCTTTAATGTTCCTAGGGTGTTTTATTTGCAAGATGGCTTCTATTCTTCTACAGTCTATTCTTATACCATCTTTTGAAATTATGTGACCTACAAATTTTCCTTCTTCTAACCCAAACAAGGACTTTTTGGGGTTTAAGGAGATTCCAAATTTCCTGCATATAGTGAAAACTTGTCTTAGATGATCCAAATGTTGATTGTCAGATTTTAAAAATATGGTAATATCATCTAGATATATCACAAGGAAATCATGAATTTCTTTTGCAAAGGCTATATCCATAGCCCTCTGGAAAGTGGCTCCTACATTCATTAGCCCAAAAGGAATTTTCACATACATAAATGTGCCCCAAGGAGTGATAAAGGAAATTTTGGGTTAGTCATCTGGATGAAACAATATTTGATTGTAAACAGAAAACCCATCCAATAATGAGATTCTGGTTGATCCAACTGCTCTCTGTAAAATTTGGTGCATTTTGGGGAGAGGGTAATTGTCTTTTAGTGACACTTTGTTGAGGTTTCTGAGATCCACACAGAGTTTGATCTCACCAGTTTTCTTTCTAGTTGGTACCAAGTTTGAGACACAATTAGAAAATCTAATTGTTGCAATTATTTTGGCATCATACATCCTCTGAATTTATTTTTCAATTGCGAGTAATAAGACAGTATTAATCCCTCTAAGTTCTTTTTTGAAAAGATTTTGATTTTCTTTAATAGGAATTGTATGCTAGATGATGTTGGTATTATAGGACTTGAGGTCCTCATAACTCCAAGCAAAGATATCCTGAAATTCTTTCAACAACTCAATGTATTTCAATTTTTCGGTTGGGGGTAATGATTTTGAAAGTTTGATCAGTTTAGGATTTTCATCGGTGCCTATAATACATTCCTCTATATCAGATCTTGAAGGTTCCATATTAGGTTTCCTAGGAACTTCATTTGAATCAAATAAATCTTCCAGAGGGGTTAATCCTTTTGGTAAGAAATTATCCTTGAGATTAATTACTTTGGTTTCTTCATTGATTCTTTCACCAATCTCGATTTGCTCGAAGTTATCTATATCTAATTTGGTAAATTTAGTTCGGTTGAGTCTATCTATTTCATCACCTTCTATCTCATTTATTTCTCTATCATCCTTAGTGTCAAGATCTATTGATGTATTAATATCTATTTGTTATTGGTAAATTCCTCTTCTGAAATTAAAAAGTTATTTATCTATTTATCATTAGAAAATATTTTCCAATTCTTCAAATTATCTGGAATTGAAGGTCTATGCCTAACTTCAGCAGTGTACTGATGGTTAGGTTGGAAGGGTAATTTGCAGGTGCTAGAAAACACTATCAAACTATGGGCTTGCATGTTGTGTTTTCTAGGATTAGTGCAAGCTTTTTTTCTAGGAATGTGTTAAGTATTTATGTGATAGTTCTCCTATGAAAACCTAATCTAGGGTCCTTTTTCATATATACAACATCAATCTGTTTGATAATTAGTTCAGAGTCTCCCATGACAGAAACTCTTTTAGCTCCTAGATTCCTAACTAACTTCAGGCCTAAAATTAATGCTTTGTACTCTGACGTATTATTGGTACATTTAAAATTCAATCTATATGCATGGTCTTATGAGAAAATATTTTCCAAATTATATATCCACGCTCCTGCTCCTGCTTCTAATGTATTGATTAGTTTCATTTTGTGTAGAAACTGCAATTTCTTTTGGTTCTGTATTAGTACTGTCTAAATTTTTTTCTTGTGTTTGATCAGCATTATACAGGGTAAACGAGTCGATATCTGAGTGTATGGAGTAAATGGGAAATTTTTGAGGCCAATCTTGGCTACTTACCATATATTTGATTAAGGTTTCAGGGTATAGTTTCTTAGGTTGTCCAAAAATAGAGATTGTTGCATATGACATATATAGCTATAGAGATCCCTGAATTTTGGCTCCCCATGATCTGGATAACAACATGCCATACTTTGGTGGGATGTCAGCAACTACAATATCCATGAGGATTCTTTTGCCAGGATATTGGACCAAAGTGACACATAAGTCTTTAATCAATCCTAAACACTGTACCTGAGTGGAGTCAAATGAGAATAAGACTTTGTAAGGCCTTGTAATGTCTAGGTTTAATTTATCCATCACTGACTTAAACATTAAGTTGTGAGAGGCCCCACAATCCAACATTGCATTATGTAGAATTTTGTCATGGATACTGAGGCTAATGTAAAAAGGTGGAACTCCTCCTTCTAATGGTTTGACATTAACATATGGACCAAATATGAGTTCTGGTTGGTCACCAAATAAGTTGATTGAATCATCATTTTCAACAATGTTTCAGGTCTGGTTTATCTGTGATTTGTAAGTCTCATTCTTGATTAGTTATGTTAAAGGAACTGAAATCTTTAGCTTTGCTATCTTTGCTCCCAAATTGAATGGCAAAGAGACTTTTTCTATTTGAAGGTTTTGAATTTTTGCAGCAGGGATTTGAGTAGGCTTGTCTTCTTTTCGTTTATTGGGGACATCCTTATGTGGATTTTCAGGTCTAATCCTCTGATCTTTGTCCACTGGTTCCTTAGGTGGAATTGAAGTGGATGGTTGATCAAAAAAAAGTGGAAAGAATAACTTTGGCGTAAATCACATGTAGACAGAAATTTGTCGACGCGTTTCGAACCAACTTGTCCTGACGATGAACCACACTAGTTGGTTCGAAACGTGTCGACAAATGTCTATCTACATGTGATTTATGACGAATTTATTCTTTCACCTATTATGGATCACAGAAGCCTCAATTCAACAAAAGAAAGTTGATCAAAGTTTATGTCTACAATTGTGAGGCTATAAGGTTTTGGGCTTTTCTTAGGGAGAATTTGGAGGATTTTTGAAATAGGGGCTTCTTTTATTTTCTTGGGTTGATTTTATACTGTTTTCTTGGTTTGGTCAGGGACATCAACATTCTTTTTGCTTCTTAGATTATACTTCTTATGCACTTCAAATATCGCAGAATCATATCCTTGTTTATAATCAATTGATTCCCCAGACTGTATTTGTAATTACTACATCATATATAGTTCTTGCTAATCTTGGGTTAGAAAAATAGTGTCCTCATCATTTATTCCCATTAGGTTAATTTGTGTATCTTGTTATGGATCTTCTGGCTGAGATGTGTCTGCATAATTTTCTTGAAAAGGAGGCCTAATGTTCTGATCCTGTCCGTTTTTCCCAATGTTTCAGTTTTTTCTAAAATTTGGTTTTCTAACTGGAGGTGCTTGTTGGTTGTCCCATTGGGGCTTCGTTTCCATGTTCTATATTCTATCCATTAATGTTTCCATACTTTTGGCTAAACTATATATTTTAATGTCAGATGATGAAGTTTCATCCTTGGCAGTTCCTCTCCTTTCATTTCTAACTCTAGCCCTTTTCGCTAACAATTTAGCGTCTACAATAACAGCTACACTTTGAATTTATTCTAATGTCGGGGGGATTCTTTCCCTAAGTCGATATGCCATATTTGTGTCAAAACCATGAAGGAAATTTATTAATGCTAAGTCAGGTGGGAGTCTAAGGTTAACTGGGATTGCGTTATATATATTATTGAATCTAGTGCAATAATCTTGAACAGTTTCATTAGGTTCTGTTCTAATATTCTCATACTCTGATAGGATTTGTAAGGGATTCTTTTTCTTTTCCCACCTATCAATAAGAAACCTCTGGAAATTTGCTAGGTCTGCAATGTGGTTGGCAGCAAAGGCTTTAAACCACTTCTTGACATCACTAGTCAAAGTTTGTGAAAAGAGTCTCATTCGGACATCAGCTTCATCTATTTCATGTAATTCAAAAAAGTCAGACATCTTGTTTACATGTTGCTAGGTAGTGTAATGACTAGTAGCATCAAACGGGAAAATCTTACTCTGATAATCTGCATGCATAGTATGAAGTTGGGCAGGTAAAACAAGAGGACATATCTCTTTCACATTGTTGTAAGTTAAGAGGGGCTGAGATATGGGGTTGAGGTACTTGGAGATGATGCAGTAGTGGATGAAGAACTAGGACTAATGATAAGTTGGTTAGGGAGTGAAGGTATAAATGGTGGTGAAGAATGGACTTCAGAAGGTATTATTGTTGAAGTTGAAGGGAACAATGGTGAACTCAAAGTAATGGAAAACTGTTTAGAAAGCTCAGGGGTCGTGGTAGTATTAATAGATGACTGTGGAGATATCATAATGTATTCATAAATAGATATGTTGGCCTATTGAACTTCAATGTCTGCATTAAAATCAAGATCTAGAACAGTTTCATTGATTTCATTTTCAGATTTTCTTCTAAATAATAACTTCTCAAATGGCACATCAAAGGGAAGTTCTTCTAAAAATAAGCACTCATCAGGACATGAATTAGCTTTAACTAATGGCATTTGGCTAACTGAACTTTATCCTTTTTTAGATTTTATTGAAATTAGGTTGGGATTATCAACTACTGGGGCAGGGTTTGGATCTGGATTAGCCCTAATAAAATGAGCCTTCCTAGAAGCCAAAATTACAAAATTTTTAATTGTTTTTGTGAGATTTTTCAAAATAACTTCTAATAAATAACTTCAAGAGGCTCAAAATGTAGATTTAGAATTTTCTTAAAGCTTTATTAGGACTGAAGATTCGATGTCCCTAGTATGGCCACCATTATGTTATCACTCGGAGATTTCTCTAGAAATTATTAGAGGAAGGAAAATGACAGAGGTAACCACAAGCCAACTTTGGAGCATAGGCTCTAGCCAACCTATGGCTTAGATAGGGCTCTCTCTATATGATTTGTCTTTGTTTGCTGGGATTTTCAAGCTAGTTATGAATGTTCTGGGTGTTTTTTATTGGTATTCAATATTGGATGGTGGAATCCTTAAAACAGATGGATAGAATGAGGTATTCAGACCATTGGGATATGGTGTCAATAGAAGTGAAATAGAACTAGATCGACTCACTAAAGGGAATGTTCAAAGGGAAAGCTAGTAGAGTAATGTGTAGGTCCTTGCGATAGTGGGGTGAAATGGTTTTAATTAGGGTGAGAGAGTAATTAAGGGTTATCAGACCCAGCTATAAATGAGGAACAAAGGGTAATCAAAGCAAAGGGCAACTAAGAATCCTTTGATCTGGATTAGCAAGAGACAACCTAAAATAAGGAGCAATTAAGAATTCCTTAACTTAGATATCAGTAGAAAAAATTTATATGCCTAACTGTTAAAACAAAGTGTAATTAAACAAATTCTGAGATATTGTTCTAGTTATAGCATTAAAATTCGGAAATACATTAAATATTATAGAAAAACTTTAAGAAAGATAATGATGACATAAGAAAATACTTGTCTGCACTTCGCTTAACACATGAATCCTGTGAAATATCTTGTCTTTATTCATCAATCCAGCTTGCTGGCTCGGTCAATGATACAATAGCTTTACAATCTCTTGATCAAACGTCTATAGAAATGTCTAAGAATCCACCCTACATACTTCGAATTGTGAAGTGTTTATACAAAAAGTATTACAAAATATTTGAAACTAACTTGAGATTTAATCTAGGAAATAAAAATATCTTCTTGTAAGAAGATAGGGACAACTATTGAACTTCTTCCATGATGTCCAATTTATTGTGGTACTTCTGGACTTTATGGTTTGATTTTTATCCCTTTATTCTCTTTGTTGTTTGAAATTTCACACTAGAGGCTTTAGTCACTTTAGGCTTTCATTTGATACTCTTTAACACTGATACACTTTGACATGTTGACTTGTCTTTATCTTTTATTGTTTTTTTACTTTTACTATATATTTTAACTTTTTACTGTATATTTCAACAATAAATTATTTAGTTTTTTATACGTATTAGCATAGGGTAATGGATATTGATCAACTTTATGTATGTTTGATCTCTTTGTCTTTTGATTGTATGCTCTGTCTGGTTCCTTTGTTTTAACAGTCAATGTCTCTATGTGAATGATTTCTTTCTCTGTTCCGTGTATAATTGTTTTCTTCCTCTGAATGAAGGTTTTTAAATATATGTCCTTTCGATTCTTGGAGTAAACAATTTTTGTGACTAGTATCAAAACTGTTTATCCAAGCTCTGGTCTTTTGCTAATTACCTACAAAATAAAACAATTTGTTAATAAAACACAGGTCTGCGAGGAGGTCACCAGAAGCCATACTGAAAATGGGAAGAACTGTGGACAGAGTCTAGAAGGTGTTCAGGAGGGAATCCATGGTAAAATCATTTCTCAAAGGCTCAGGGTGGTGCCAGAAGGGTTTGATAGGTTTCACCGTGTAACTGAGTAAAATGCGTGAAAATGACAATTTTCTGGGTTTTAACGGGTAAGGGGTAAATTGGTGCGGAATTTTATATTATGAATAGTAGGTGGTTTATCAGGTTGAGCAGGAAGGTGGTTTCCTAGGCCATCGTATCAATTTTGTGGTGAAGGTGGCATTGAGGAGGGATCACCCGATCTACCTCCAAGCCTGACACGTAGCATTTGGGGTTCGAGGAAAACCACTTTATTGGACACTTAACGATCATCCATCGGGCACGACTGATATGTCCATGGACTATCAGATGAGGGGGATGGTGATTGAATGAAATTCGGGTGAGGAAGGTGCGCAAATGATAAGAGCATGGGCTTTAGGGGGGTCCAGGACTTTAATCTTCGGCGATTTGTGATTAATTAAGATTTAATCACAGGTTTAATTGATCAGACGAGGTTTAATAATGGGGTTTATCTGTTTTGTCGAGATAAGGGTTAAATAGTATAGTTTATATTAAAACTAAGAGTTGGGGGTATTTATTTATGGGATTTAATTAATAGATGGGAAAAGGTATGTCGGGGTTTATATAATTACATCAAAAATTAATATGAAATGTGATGGGTAGAGTGGATATACCCCTAGGTAAAAAGGTAATGTTTATGCATACGCTTTATACTTAGGATAAAATCCTTTTTATGGGTTTTTTGAATGAAAAGGGACTTATTCATGGAGTTGCTTTACTTTTCCTAGGCAAATGATGTTTAACCTTAGGAAAAGGGGTTTTATTACGGAAATGAAGGGGGGTGACTTTTATGAAGTGGATACTAGCACTTGATATCCATAATTCATTAAGTCGAGGGTTCGGTCCCACTAAAAGTTAGAGAAATGCTCTAAGCCTCTTTGATTTGAAGGATTTAAGGTACTTAGAACATACTTTTAGATAGGAAATTAGTAAGTAACGGGAAAATGAATGAGGGGGTGTTAATCACATTAACTTGCAAACCTTTATTTTTTCTTCCATAATTGATCATACATATTGAAATATGTGTCTAAGCTTGATGCATGTGTTTTGATCCAATCAACTTTGTAATTCAGCAACCTTTCTTCTACTTACCCATTACTTTTCCTACCATTTTTTCTTCATTGTATGTGGGTTCATTTAGACTAGAAAATTTTTATCAGCCATTTTTCTTTTGAAAATTAATCTATCTAATTCTAAGCTTATATCATCTAAGGGCTCAGATTAAACTGATGAGCTCCTTTTATTTTCTATACCTATCTATTGACCTGCCAAGATTGAACTGTTTGGTCAGATTTTACACTCTATCTATAAACATAAAATTCAAAGCATGAAATAACCAAGATTAAATAGTTTTATTACCATGGATTGTGGTGTGAATAACAAGTTGCACACAATCATTATTGTGCATAAAGTAAATAATACTGGCATTTAGACTTTCACACTTTCATGGTCTCTTTTTGTTATTTGGGGTTCATATATTTTCATCTTTTGACCTTCTCTTATTCTTTTTGTCCTTTGATATTTCTTTTAGGACATACCCTCTTTACATTTTTTAATTTTTTAATATGGAAAACATTTGCAGAAAGCAAAGGTATGTATAATATTACAAGGCTTAACCTTACCCATTCAAAATTATGACTCCTATTGGTATAGGAACCTTATAGTACCCTTTTTCACTTGACCATTACTTTCTAAGCTTGGTGGCCTGGTAGTTCGATACGACAATTTTGCCAAAAACTATAGAGAACCTTTTTCTCAATGATCCACTACTTAACACCTCGAAGGTCTAGGATGAAACCATTTCTACATTATCTAACAAGAAGGGTTCACATATACTAAAGTCTGTTAATATCGATTCCTTGGTTCGTTGCACCTTGGCACTTGTGTTTAGCCCATTGCCCATTGGTCTAGTGCCAAAAGATGAAAAAATATTTATTAGATGTTAGATACTCCCTCCACCGATTAACTTCCATCCATTGTCCCCTCACAACACTTTCACACCTATGCAATGATCAGTGGCCTGGTGGTATGGTGCCCAGGATGGTAAAATTCCCTATTTGTTGCTAGATAAAACTTGATCTATTGAAATTTGAGGTAAAACCTATTGTTAATCCAATGTTGGAGGTGTAGTCAGGCTATCAATGGTTTGTATCTCTTCCACTTTAGTGTTGGTCATGACCTAACCATATGGGCATAAGAGGCTTAAGGACTATTCCTCCAGTCTTAAGGTTTCCCACTTTTGTGCATTAACCAAAATCAATACATATTTTTATATAAAATGAATCCTTTCCTGAAGTGAATGTGTATGATGCTATAGATTTATCTCTTCTAAGTTGTAGATAGACTTGGCCTAGACTTCAATTATTGTATAAAAGGTTTACACCTAAGCATCTAATGGATATGTGTGTGTTTGTGTGCCTTATAGTATCCCTTTTGATATTTAACATTTCCTCAACCCATCTTGGCCTATAGAATACAAAAATATATTTACAAGTTTACATAAATGAAAAACGATAGAGATATTCTTCCTAAGCTTGCAATTTTATAAAATAAGGATTGATGAACAAATTGTTTTAATATAGGCATTCAATTTCCATTTAACAAAGATTGTCTTTCTTTGCATACACATGTATTTAGACTAATATACAGGGTCAAAATAAACACAAGTATAAACCCATTCATTAGGAAAATAAGCAAGGGATTAGCCTCTCATTTTCACACAAGAAATTGGCATCCCTCACTATAGATATGAGCAAACTATTAGCATAGCATCACAAAGAGGATATCTACATTGAAAATAGAGAAATGTTTAAAGAATTTATCTAACATTAGAATGACAAAAAATCATAAATTTCATAGGACATTCAATGATTTCAACCAATAATTTCATCCACCAACATTTTACAACCATGCAACATTTCTTGGAGCTATACATTACTTTCCATATGGAAGATATGTAATTTCACATCTGTCGACTGAATGCATTCATTTACTAAAAGACAAATGTCTAAACTAAAGGTGACATTTTGATTTTCAACCCAACCTTAGATTCACTATAGCCAAAAATTACTTGTAGTAGTCAACCCTAAGCCAAATCCATGATATAAGTGAAATTTTATTCGGGAGTTTCAAAATATGGCCATACTCAACTCAAAAAGTACATGAATCACTTATATGTTTAGGTGGTTTATCGGGTACACACACACAATAGAAATTCACAATATTATGTGGTTTACCAGTTGTGGCAAGCACTCAAAGAGTTTTTTATCAAACTCAACAACAAGAACCCGAGGTGAATTCATATCAAATATATTCTTAATTGGAAATAACTATTATCTATAGTATTTTTTTTTTTTAAATCAAGAGAACTGATCAATAAATGTGTACAAAAAGTGCCTATATTGGTTGGTAAGTTCCTTCTTATATGAAACATCATAGTTTAACCTAAACCAATGGGTTGATCGGATTATGTAATCATCTTCCAAGACACTTCAAAAGCATATAATCCCCTCATACGGCAAAATTTAAAGAGTTCCACTACATCCAATAGCTCCTACTACTTTGGGTGGATATCTTCATATATATAGTTTGCAGATGCAGTGCAACACTTGCGATCTACTAGATGCCAAGAATATTTCATATTTTTTATGTTTTTAATCCACCACTTTGGGTGAATATCTTAATATATAAAGTTTTTTGATGCCTCACTAACCTGTCAAAAGGAAGTCATAAGTTCAATACTCAGGAGCAGATTGGAGATCTGAAACGTTTTTATATATTTATAGTTATATTAATATTTATACTTATCAATACTTACACAGATATATTAAAAACATATTTTAAATAATCTTATTTTTTAAAATATAATTTAATTATTAATAATTATTAGAAGGATATTATGGAATTAATCTCCGTGAAATATCTTATAGTATTTTTAATAGTAGTCGAATATTAAAATTGAGATTTATCTTAAAAGTAGTTATGCTCCTTTCAATTAAATTGATTAATTAAAGAAAAGTCACATGAAAAAATGTTATATGAAATGTATGGTTTTTTGGGCATCTCATATTGATAAGCCATGATATTGTTACAAAGCCTATTCACATGTTAAAAATCTCCATGGTTAAGAACATTGTTACATTTTTTTGAATACATACATATTTAATTCATGTATTAATTCTTTTATAATTAATTATAACAATAATAATTTAAGACAAAGTTATAATTTATTTAACTTTCCAGACTTATTTCCCGGTGAAGAGTTATGGTATTGACTCGAAACGTCAAAACTAAAAAATGAATATTGTGCCAAGCTTTGAAAACTCTCAAAATATTCACCACATAATTCTCCAAACTATAATGTGAGATTTATCATGAAGCAAGGAGTTAAAATCTATATCATTGTTTACCAATCATTTAATTTATATGGCTACCCCAGTATGCATGTAGGTGTATTTATTTTGGAAGATGACTTTTAGAATTCTAATTTAAGTATCAACTAGTGTAACCATATTTTCTTGGTGAATGTTGATAGGCATCAAAACTTAATCTGCATCAAGGCACTTCATCATATGTTTCAAGTTGCTAAAATTGAAATAATCATTAAAATTAACTAAATTATAACATTATTATTATTATTATTAAAAATATTTATATTATGTTAAACATATATACATTTTAAAGAAACATGATTTTTAACTATGTAGATTTACCCTGACATTATGATATAGATTCTTAATCATTAAATAGGCTTTATTACAATACCATGAGACAATATCATGACTTTTAAATAAAATATTCTAAAAAAATCATAAACATTTCATATAAAATTTGTTCATATCAAATATTTTTTAATTAATGAATTTGATTAAAAGGGAAAAATAAAGCATAACTAATTTAAAAATAAAATATCATTGTATGATTTGTCTATACTACTAAAAATATTCTAAAACATTCTATGGAGGTTAAATCCATGTTCCAAAATAAATATGCACATCAACATAATAATTATTAGAATGCCATGAAAGTGATCTACAACCTGCTCATTAATAATTTTTCTCATTTTGTAGGTTTTGAGGACAGTGGAAAATTACAGAGCTACAGGGACAACATGCTCATGTTCCACTGAAATTTTCCCTCCACCCACTCCATACCATCCATGCAAACCATGTCCTAACCACTCTCACCCATCCTTTTAGATCAAAAACCCATTGTTAGGCCTTCTCTGGATTGCTATAGGATACCTTGTAACTGCTACAGGAAGATCTTGTAGCACTACAGGATGTTCTGAAATTCTATAGTAAAATGATCCAATTGGGAAAATCATCATGCATGACCTATCCTAGGTTAATTAGGGTCCATCCATCTTGATCCAACCACTCACCCGTCCTCCATGCATCCCTGATTCACAAAAATAACTATCTGTCAGAACTAACCCTAAGCTTTGTCTCATTCAAAAGAAAATTCAAAAGAAAAAAAAAAACCTAAACCTAGTTTTTCTTCCAATCAAGTTAAGGGGATGGTACCATCATCCTGAAGCACCTTTCAATTCCAAGAAGGACTATATAGTAGCAAAAAAAACACTTGGGATATCAAAAAAGAACCTTCACACATGAACACCACTAATAGTCAAATGCACAGGGGCAAGGAAAGTATACACAGGAGAAAAAAGACAATAAGGTAACTCCATGAGCAACAACACAAAGGTCCAACACTCTAGCATGTATTGATTGAGCACAAGGTAGGCATAGGTATGGTAACTTCTAAGCTCTTCTGTAGGTGTAAAATAATGAAAAATGTATGAATGTCGAGGTAAGGTATTTTTATAAGCTAGATGTGGTTAGCTAACTTGGCCACCCTTAGCTAGTGAACGAAAAGTGATTATTAGTCATCATGCAATGCAAGAGTGTCACATTGAATAAGGAGTGGGTGTTGATTACGAGGTACAAGAGAATGATCACTCTAGGTTGGCCAACGGCCTAAACTAGGAAAACTCGTACTATTTCCAGTCATCAAAACACTTCGATCCCTAGCCACAAATAGCATATAACATAGAAAAGCTCAAATTTTTTTGCACCTTCACTCATTTGGAAACTAGTCAACGTAGGAATGAGCTTGGGAAGCTATCGAGAGAGTCAAACCCTACTCTATCATTCCTACAGGAGTCGGCTACAAGAAGTAGCTAAAGGAAATACAAGAAGCTATAGTAAGCACAAAAAACTACTACACGAAGCCTAGAAGGATGCAACAATGGTTCCTAGGTAGATTTGGTCTTCAATTATCATTATACAAGGCCTTATGATAAATATTAAGTGGCCCATCTCATTCTCCTGTCCATGATTTACATGTTGGTGCACCTTCAAATCTCTCAGTAATAAAAATTGTCTTGTGGATTAAAAGAGTTTTTTCCCCTATAAAATAGAAGGGACATACATAATTGTCATCAACTAGATGTCCCACCCCTTTGTTCCATCTGGATTCACATTGGAGCTCTCACAGGAAGAAACCCTTCTACACCTAGTTGAAAACAGAGAAGAAGATGGGATGGGGATTCAATAGGAGAGAGCCTACGATACTAAGAGAATTCAACTTCATCTCCCTGTAATAGACATTTTCAGGAGGCATGAGTGGTAAGGTTTCTTTAAGCTCCTAAAAGGATATGATGATAATATGAATTATGAGTTTTCCATGGCCCTAAACCCTTAGGCAAGAGCCATTGCTACCACTGTGGTGAAGGGATTATCCATTACCATCAATCCTGAGCTAATTAGCAGGGTGGAAAAACTTCCCACGGGGGTCCAATGGAGAAATTTAGAAGACAAGTGCAACAATGCCATTACTAAGAAGAATTTCTTCATTGTTGATGAGAGACCAATTGAAGATAAAAATGCAGTCATAAGGGACAACCTCCACTATCCCTGGGATGAGGTGGCCTACCATATCCTTAAGTTCATCCCTTTTGAAGGAATATTGAGTGTATTCTATGGCAACCAGTTCAAAATTCTCCATGAAACGATATTTTGAGCAAGATTGCACATATCCCAAAGACTCAGTGTGTCTTATTTCCTCCTATGGTCCATTATGGACATGAGCCAGAAGGTGAAAGAGGGAAAGCAACAACAATTAGGACACCATAGTCTCATCAAAATAATAGTGGAAGATGCTTTGAATAAGTTAAGGGTTCCCATCCTCTGGTCCATATTCAGAGATATGGACAAATAAGCCTTCCTTGACACTCAAGTCCTTGCACTTGGTGAGATCCAAGCCTCTAGTGCTGAAGGAGAAGAATCATAGATAGAAGAGGAAGGAGACGTAGAGGAAAATGAAGAGGCATAGGCAGAGAAAACAGAGGAATAACCATAGAAAAAGGAAGAGGTGGAGGAAGAACAAAATGAGGAAGAAGAGGAGGAGAAGCAGGAAGAACCAAGCCTTGACAAAACGACTACACCTAGAGAAGAGGAGGTATCCTCATAATAGAAAAGTTTGTCTCCTGAAAACCCTGAAAAGGAGGCAATTATTGTCCTAGCTACCTTGGGAACACCAATCAAACCTAGGAAGAAAAGGCAGAGGAAAACTCCCCTCTAGTTCAAAATAAGGAAAAGCATTAGAATTAAACAGGGGAAGCCTCAAACTCCCACAAGGGCCCCTAATATAATTGAAGAATCACCAAGTAAAAGGGAGCAACTAGAACCCATTGAAAGGAAAGTTGGGAAAGTCACATCTCATAGAGCCAACTCGAAGACACTCGTAACCTATGTAAGAAATCATGTTACTAGGTCAACCTCCTCTAAGCAGCCTAAGGCACCTAGCACACTCCAACTATTTAAAGTTCTAAGTATTACCCATTAGAAATTTAATCTGTATTATCTAGTTTATTTCTCCTACTTGTTAATTATGAACAAGTTATTGAAACATATAAATATCTAAATAAACATAATACAATCTCAATCATATACAGATCAACAACTTAAATAAATAGAAAACACACAAGTGACACCATTATTTTTGCACAACTCGTCCCCAGAAAAACCAAACATGGGAAGCTAGTGCAACGATTTTGAGGTTTATTTTATTATGTAGTCTTTTTTAGTACAATTGGGTGCCAAACTGGCTCACCCGACAAAGAAAATAATCTCGTAGTAATACATCTCTATTTAGAAGCAGATATTCGAAAATTCTTCCCAACGAAACCCTCTCCAGCACAATCTGAATTTTAGTGACATCCCACCTGGCCTTAATTTCAGCCCAGAACCCTCTGCATCAACCCTCTGAGGCACTTTGTAGCCTCTATGGCCCTCTGTGTCACTCCTATAGAATCTGCATGGATGACGCAGGCCCTTTTGGCCTTTGCATAGTCTCTTCTACCTCTGCGTGGCTCCCTCTGGCTCAGCATCAACCTCTCTCTACTTCTGCACTGGTCTCTCGGAACTATCTCTACCTCTATGTCTCATACTCACTGGCCCTTGCTGCAACTAATAATTGATTTGATTTCTCTTAACAAACCCCACTCTAGAAAATCGAATGACTGATCACTCTAGTGTGTTCTCCAACTGACCTTCAAACCTCCTTTTATACTTTTCCTATTGGTGCTTCAGTAGCCGAGATTACATCTCTAATCAATGCTTAAGATTATATTTGGCTTTATCTATGTCATTTAGAATCCTCTAACCCAGTTTTATGTTAATGCCCATTAATATTTTATTTTACCTATGTTTAGACTTAGGAACTCCATTAAAAATACTAATTATTTTAATATCTCCTTAACTCGGTAGAATCTGCCCAAATCATTTCTGGGTCTTGGAGATCTCATGCGCTTTAGCCTATCAACCAATTTTCATGGCTAGAGCATGTCTGTTGCTACAAAAATTCAACACTCCCTCTTAGAGAGGATTGTGCTCTAGTAATACTCCATACTGAGCATCACCTTGATTATACGACACTGGTACCTGTCCTAATGCTAGGCCTACCTACCCAACATCCTCTACACTACTACATCCTGTACTGCTGCACATAGCTTTGCCACTGACACTATTTCATTTGTACGGAAACTCCCTCTGGATCCATGTTGCTACTGGTCCTTTCTCCCAACACTTCATCTCTACTGCAACCCCCTCTCTTCATGCTGCATTGTGCTACTGCTAACTACTACTACACTGCAATGTAGTTACTGAGAGGTAAGTAATTGATCCACCCAACTACTCACATCCCTGTCATGCTAGAAACACTCCCAATGCTGAAACTCTCTCTGCCAGTATCTCATGGTCCTAGATTTCCTTCAATCTACTGAGGAAGTGATCTATCTTCTCTCCCTTTTGCATCTAGTATGACATCGTATTGTGACAAATATTGTCCCGAAATGAAAACCAATTATGGTAAACCATGGTCCATCACATTGTGACAATGGTTTTCTCAATACAAAAATCAACCATCGTTAACCATGGTCAACCATGTTTATTTTAGGGTTTATAATATTTATCTTAGGGTTTATATACCTTGGGTTTATAATCATGGTCAACCATGGCACAACGTTAGATTCTGACAAATATCATCTCAATATGAACATTAATCATGGTCAACCATGTTCCATCATGGTAAGCCATGGTGAAGCATGGTCAAATGTCACATTGTGACAAAGATTGTCTCAATATGAAAATCAACCATGGTCAACCATTGTCAATCTTGGTCAATCATGGTCAACCATAATACAACAACACATTGTGACAAAGGTTGTATCAATCTCAAAATCAACTATGGTCAAACAATGTCAACTATGGTCAATGATAGTCAATCATTGTCAACCATGGTCAATCATGGTCAAACGCTTCATTATAACAAAGATTGTCTCCATATAAAAATCAATCATGGTCAATGATTTTCAATAAACATGGCCACATTGTGACAAAGATTGTCTGACAGTCCGACATGACATTGTGACAACCATGATCATCCATAGTTAACCATGGCCAACCATGTTCTAATGTTACATTGTGACAAAGATTGTCAATATCGACGTCTACTATGGTTAGCCATGGTCAATGACGGTTCACCATGGTCCAACATTGCATTATGAAAAAAATTCTCTCAATATGAAAACCAGTCATGGTCATCCATGGTTAGCAATGGTCCAACGTCGAATTCTCACAAAGATTTTCTCAGTATGAAAATAAACCATGGTCAACCATCATTAATCATGGTTAACAATGACCAACCATGGTCAATAATTATGGTCATTTTGTGGCGATCATTATCTCTTATTCCAACATCATATTATGAAAACCATGGTCATCCATGGACAACAATGGTCCAACGTGGCATTGTGACAAAGATTGTCTTAATATGAAAATCAATGATGCTCAACCATGGTCCAATGTCGTATTGTGACAAATATTACATCAATATGAAAATCAACCATGGGAAATGATTACCAACTAGGTTTATTTTAAGTTTTGTAATATTTTCCTTAGGGTTTATATACCTTGGGTTTATAATATTAAACCCTTAGTTTAATATTATTCCTTAGGGTTTATAATCCCATGGGTTTATGATCATGGCTAACCCGGGTTCAATGTCACATTGTGATAAATATTGTTTCAATATGAAAATCAACAATGTTTAAGCATCATCAATCATCATCAACCAAGTCATCCATGGTCAACCATGGTCCAACGTCACATTATGAAAAATACTTTCTCAATATAAAAATCAACCATGATCAACCATTGTCAAATGTCACATTGTGACCAATATTGTCTCAATATAAAAATCAATCATGATCAACCATAGTCAATCATGGTCAATATGAAAATCAAGTGTAATCAACCATCATCATCCCTGGTCAACCATGGCCCATTGTTATAATGTTACATTATATTGCAATTTATTCAATGTCACATTGCTACATTACAAAATTTCTTTTTAATACAAGGTTTCTAAAATTAGGGCCTTTTAATAGTTAGTTTATAATATTAAGTTTAATATTGGGTTTATAATTTGTAGTATTAGGGTTTATAATATTAATCTTAGAGTTTCATATTAATCCCTTAGGTTTATCAATCCCTTTGGTTTTGGATATTAATCCCTTGCGGTTTAAATCCTTGGGTTTGCCTGGGGTAGCTCAAGCGGTGATGGCCATGGAATGAAGTCTCACCAAACCAAAGATCTTGGGTTCGAATCTTGTGATACCCTCCCCCCATAGCGGGGTGAGTAATGGACATGTAAACTCGAAAAACAGAGAGTCCTACCAAGCTTACAAAAAAAATATAAATTCATTGGGTTTATAATATTAATCCCTTGGGTTTAAAATTATTTCCCTTGGTTTATAACTCATTGAGTTCATAATATTAATCCCTTAGTTTTATTAATTCCCTGGATTTATAGTATTAATCTCTTATAATATTAATCTTAACGTGTATATTCCTAGGGTTTAATATTAATGCTAGAGTTTAATGTTATTTCCTGGGGTTTATAATCCCTCAAGTTTTTAATATTAATCCAATGGGTTTGTTGACCCCTGGAGTTTATAATATTGATCATAGGGTTTATAATATTAATCATATGGTTTATATTCCCATGGTTTAATATTAAGCCTATGGTTTATAATATTAATCATAAGCTTTAATATTAATCCCTTAGAATTATAATATTAATCCCTATGATTTATTACTCTCAAGATATATGTTCCTAGGATTTAATATTAATCTTATGGTTTAATGTTATTACCTTGGGTTTTTAACATTGAACCCTTGTGTTTATTAATTGCTTATATTTATAATGTTAATCCTAAGTGTTATAATATTAATCTAATGGTTTAATGTTTATTCTAGGGTTTATAATATTTAGCTTAGGGTTTATGTCCCTTCGGTTCGTTAATTTAAGGGTTCATATTCCTACGTATAATATTATTCATAAGGTTTGTAATATTAATCCTAGGGTTTAATTTAGATCTCTTGGGTTTATAATATAAATTCCTTGGGTTTATTATCCCTTGGGTTTTTAATATTGATCCATTGGGTTTAGTGACCACTTAGGTTTGTAATGTTAATCCCAAGGTTTATAATAATAATGTCAGGGTTTTATGTTTATTTTAGGGTTTATAATATTTACCTTAAGGTTTATATCCCTAAGGTTTATAATATTAATTCCTTATGTTTATTATTATTCCCCTAGTTTTATAATCCCTTTCTTTTATGATATCAATTCCTTGTGTTTATTAATGTAAGGTTCATATTTCTAGGCTAAAATATTATTGAGACGGTTTATAATATCATTGCTAGGGTTTAATTTAAATCTCTTTGATTTATAATCCATGCAGTTTATAATACAAATTATTTAGGTTTATTAATCTCTTGGGTTTAGAATATTAATATCTTATGTTTATAGTACCAATCCATTTGGTTTATTAATAATTATTGTAATTAATATTATTAATTTTATAAATGATCATTTTTAATATAAATAATTATATTATTTTAATTATTAAATTTTTAATATTATTATTTATATTATTTATTTATTGGTTATTTAAGAGTACTATATCATAAGAAAAAGAATAATATGTAATTTATAAATAATAATAAAACTATTAATGTTATTTATTAACATATTAATAACTATAACAATGCTATTAATATTATTAATAATGTTATTAACATTAATAATATTATTAACATTATTTATTAATATGATTAATATGATTAATATTAATATATGTCTATCTCCATTTATCAACTACATTTATTGACGTGATTGTATTAATATATTAAACTTATAAAAGAAAGAATTAATTTTCATCAACCTTTAACTACCATATTCCATACTCAATATTGAATACTCCAGAGTCCACTTACTATTAACACCATGTCGATATTGAAATTGAAATCCATAACTAAAAGCATCTTTCTAGTTACATTCTTAGACTTCTTGTTGGAAGATATTAATTCCAACCACCTGCCATTAATGCAGCTACTAGACTGATCTGGAGGATTCAACGAATGCAATGAGAAATGGATAGCTTCCTAGAGAAGCCATCACTCCACTGAACTCCAAAAGCTTCCTTGTTGTCTATGAAAACCTATTCAGCAATCAAATGAAGCAAGTTCTAAGTTTTGTGTGTTAAGTTTAGAGTTAAGCGCTCTCTATTTTGGTATCAGAGCAAGGTGAGGTTGAGTGCTGCAAGGTTCTTCTGAGAAGGTGCATTCCAGAGAGGCTAGAGGTGTAAGAAGAAGTAGTTGTGGTGTAGCGAAAACGTGGAGGGCATATTGTTTGGAAGCCGTGCATAAGTTTGTGCTGTTTTGAAGAAAGCATTTTTGCTTAGGCAGTGGTGTAAATCGCTTTGGGAGAAGGGTGTAGCTGTTTGCTAAGTTGCTTCTGCAACAACAATGGCTTTCAGGAAGGACAACCACCCATTTGAAGTTCTAATTTTGGTTCTGAGTTTGGTAGTGAAGAGCCAATGCAGTTAATTTTAATAGCAGGGTTTTCATCCATTTATTTCAGTTCTATGTTGTTGAATTATGTGTTTTAAGACTATGCTTTGGGCGACTGTTTAAGAATTCAAGGTTGTAAATTTTTGTAATGTTGCTTGCAGTTCCGTTTAGTCATTCCAGAACTCAGTGATGGAGAAAAATAAATATTCGATGAACAATCAAGTTTTATTCTTAGCTGTTACAACGATTTATAATTATAGACTGAAGTTTAGGTTATATTTGTTGAGATTTATGAGGGATTAATTGAATACGGTTGAGCAACGAAATCATGTTTTTGTAGTTCATTTAAACCTGTGGTTAATTTTATGCAAAAGTACTTATCTTGATTCCTAAAAAAAAAAAGGAAAAAAAAGAGGGTGTTATTATTGGTGATATAAAAAAAAAAACGAAAGACGGTTGTTATTATTGATTAAGGAAATTAGTTATTGAAATCTTGGTGATTGGTACTTAAGGATTCAGAAGCTTATTAACAATGGCTAATATATTGGCAGAATCTTATTTATCTGACTCTAACAAGTTAGATGGTGAAAATTATGCAAATTGGAAGTTTAAGTTGCAGACTTTGATGGAAGGCAACAATACATGGGCGATTGTGTCTGGAGCTGAAGTTAAGCTAGTGTCCCCTCAAGCCACAGATGCTGCAATTCAAGATTGGGAATGACGGGAAAACAAAGCAAAGGTGATTTTGTGGATGACGGTTAAGGACAACATTATTCCACACATCAGAGAGTGCAAAACATCCAAGGAGACCTGGGACACTCTCAAAAATTTGCATGAGAAGAAGACTACAAATCGAATATTGTATTTAAAGAGTAAGCTTCTTTCAATTGAGATGGAAGAAAATGAAAGTGTTAGTGATTTCATTTCTAGAATTAAAGATCTAAAGGATAAATTAGGTGACATTGGTGAATTAATATCTAGTACAGACTTGGTTATTGTGACATTAAATGGAATACTTGATGAATATCAAATGTTTATAACTGGTCTTTCAGCTAGAGAGAAGGCTCCTACTTTTTATGAGTTGGCAGGTATACTTATGTAGGAAGAAGAACGGAGAAGAATAATTAAACAAAAATTTCCCAATTCAGATTTGGCATTGATGGCCAAAGGGAAGTAGTCCTTCAAAGGCAAACAGTGAGAGAAAATTAAAGGCAAAAAGCCACATGTAAAATCATTTCAAGGTACCCCTTTACCAAGGACAAATTCCAAATCAAGTAGAGATGATGTGTGTTATTACTGTGGAAAACCAGGTCATTTTTCTAAGAATTGCATGAAAAGGAGGTCTCATCAATTTAAACAAAGAAGGAATTCAGGAAATTATGTTGATAGAGATGAAGCAATTAGTCAAGATGTTATAAATGTTAAATTGTTTGTGTCCAATGCTACTTTATCAGCAGAAACTGATGATGATAATGCTTAGTTTATAGATTCTGGTGCATCAATCCGTATGTCATGCAAAAGAGATTGGTTTGATACTTTTCATGAAATCAGTAATGGTGGAAACATATATTTAGGAGATAATAGATCACATGAAATTAAAGGATATGGAAATATAAGTGTTATGATGCCTAATGGAAAAGAAAAACAAATACAAAATGTGGTGTATGTTCCAGGATTTCAGTCTCTACTATCACAGATCAACATTTTAAAGTTGAATTTGTGAAATCACATTGTTTGGTAAAGGATGTGGAAGACAACTACAAGGTTGTTGCAAAAGGAATGAGAGTTGGAGGCTTATACAAGTTGGATGTAATAAAGAATGGGTATCAAGCTTTGGCATCAATAGGCATGTCAACTATAGAAATTTGGCATCAAAGGTATGGACACTTAAATCATAATGACCTAATGTTACTACAAAAGAAATAGGCAACAGTTTCCTTGTCATCAACTGAAACATAATATAAAGCATTATGTAGTGGCACCTGTGAAGCTATATGGCTCAGAAGAATACTTGAAGATGTTGGTGAAGGTCGATGAGAACCTATAGTGATTAGATGTGACAATCACAACACCATCAAACTGGGGAAAAATCCTGTATGTCATGCAAGGTCAAGACATATAGACACACAATATCATTTTGTAAGAGAAAAGGTCCAATCAAAAAAAATTTCTCTAATGTACTGTAATACAAATGAGAATGTAGCTGACATATTCACTAAGCCTCTTTGGAACGCAAAATTTGAGTTTTGTAGAAGTAAGTTATGTGTTGTAGAAAATGAAGGTTATATTGTAAGCCTAGCTGCAACTTAGACCAGTAAGCATGACAATTAAAAGTATGCTTACAGTGTCTTGTATATTGTGCTATAGTATATTTTTCATATGGTTGGAATTAAGGGGGAGTGTTGGAAGATATTAATTCCAACCGCTCACCATTAATGCAGCTACTAGATTGATCTGGAGGATTTGGCAGATGCATTGAGAAATGGATAGCTTCCTAGAGAAGCCATTGCCCCTTCGAACTCCAAAAGCTTCCTTTCTATGTATAAAAACCTGTTCAGCAATCATCTGAAGCAAGTTCTGAGTTTTGTGTGTTAATTTTAGAGTTAAGTGCTCTCTGTTTCTCCTTCAGTTTGATTTTTATGAATGTTATTTCATGGTCTCCTACAAATTGCATCAAGCAACCCCCGAAAGTCATCTATTGACCATCCATCAAACATCTACACCACAGTTTTATCAAACATTTATATCACACAATCTAAATATCGGACGCCATATCAACATTAGAATCTAAATTTTATTTCACTAGCATCGAGCCCCCTTAAAGGCGTTAATGCAAAGTCCTTTCATGGAAAAAACAATCAATTTTTAGTATCGGGTTCCAAATTCAATTTTAGTATCAGATTCCAAATTCCTTTTTTGCTAAGGCAAGAGCGGATCCTTCTATTTAATTAAAAATAATAAATAGTGTACAAAAGGCTACCATGGTGGTGACGTCCACCAATATGATGGGCCTAACCCAAACCATGGTCCCTAGACATCAGAGCGAACCTAGGTACGTGGGCCCACCCAACCAAACAAGCAGTCCAAAACTAGTTGTTAGATCCTAAGCTAAAGATCTAGTGGATGAAAAACATATCGGGTGGCCAACAAGCACACTGTTTAACAAACAAAGCAGACCCAACGAATTCAGTAGACCATAATTTATAATCATATCAGGTTCGTTTTTAACATAACCATCGTTCACTTTCACCACCCGAAATCCATCATTTGCACGCGATTCTAGAGAGGTCGTGCGAACTACTCGAAACATAACCTCTGTTTTAGACCCACCAACAAGCATGATTAATCCTAGCCATGGATTGACCTTGATTGATCCAATGGTTACTAATCTTATCGCTCAGCTTAAACTCACCTATCAGATTCCAAATTCAATTTCAATTACATTGAGTCATTCTCCAAGCCACTCATCAAAATATAATAATCAATCTTCTTCCATCAAACATTTATAGTGATAAAATTGAATCCTTCACAACTTTTTAAAGTATTTAATTTAATTTTCTAAAAATAAATTTTAAAAGATAATATAATTTTTTTAAAATTATTGTTTGAGTATTTATTTTTATGGTGAATAACGAATATAAAAAAATAACGAAAGAGAAATTAGATATCTAATAATAATGTTGGGTTAGTCAATGAGTATTGGTTCCATCATAAGTAAAAATTAAAATAATTATTTCTAAATTATTTTTAGAAATTAAAATCATTATTTTTGTAATGGTTTTTTTAATGATAAATTCAAATTAATAATTTTAATCTTATGTTTAGTATTTATAATATTATTTTTCCACTGCTAAAATCTAAAATATTATTATTCTAATTTGTCTTTATGACAAATTTAAGCTAATAACTAATAATTTTAATCTCACGTTTTGTGATATATTGAAGTACATATTTTACAATGAATTCGATTTGGATGGTATTGAGTTGTTTAAAATGTTAAAAATACTAATTATTTTTAGCAAATAAGATAATCAAATTTCACTCATAAAATATCCACTCAAGATCATTTATATTAAAATTTAAAATTGATTATAAGATAAAAGAATCAATTTAAATAAAAAAATACCTAACCCACATATTCGATCTTCTCTAAAATAATAATCAAAAAATTCAAATATATGTAATTTGTTTAATTATATTTGTATTTAATTAATAATATTAATAATTTTATTATTTTTATATCAAATTATAAAATTAATCCCATGAGGAGAAGAGTTAATAGTGATAGGGTGTTATGTTAACTCACTTTATGACTATGGTGTAATGTGAGAAAAAAATCTAGCCATGCTAATGGTTAATGTTGGCTAATGTGACCTAGGCCTATGGAATACCTAGATAATTTTGATGGATTAGATGCCCCTCGATTATGATAACTCAAACCATAGGTTAAACATGTTAGTCATCTCTAAAATCATATCACTTAGCAAATTGTTTTATTTTTATTTTTTAAATTATAAATAAATAAAAATTAATAAACAAATTAATAAAATAATAATAAAATATTTTTTATATTCTCAGACATTAACATGTAACCTCATAACCAATATATTTACATGATCCCAAAAATAGTTAATTTAAAAAATATGTTTTATCTTTATATTAATATTATTTAACAATATAATATCATCAAACATGTAAACTCATAACTAATATATTTACATGATCCCCTGAAAGAAGAAGAAAAAGAAAATATGTTTTATCTTTGTATTTATATTAGTATTACTTAACAATATAATATCATCAAAAAGTATTTTATTGCAATTTAAAAATAAAAATGAAATACAATTATAATTGAGTAAATTTAGATATAACTTATATAATTAATTAAGTGAAAGTTTTTTAATTATATTAATAAGTATATTTAATTTGAAATAAAATTATATGAATTTTAATCTGATTTATCAATATTTATTAAGTTGATGATAGGGACTTAATTTCTAGAAATATTTAAAATTATTTTTCAGTAGTAAGTCATGTTTGAAATTTATCTGTAAAATAATTAAGTTTTTTTTCTTCCTTTTAATTAATTTGATTAATTAAATAGATTGTCATATCACAATTTTATATGAAATGAGTTACAATTTTATAATATGTGGTAGTGATTAACTATTGATATTTCTTGTAATATTGTAACAAAACCAATATATATTTAAATAATAATAATAATAAAAATAAACCTACATAATTAAAAAAACTCCTCACATCTTCTCCATCCATCGAGATCCACAATAACCCTACAGAATAATAAGTATACCTTGCATATCATCAAGCTCCAGACGTGAAAATGCTTCCAGAACCAATAAGTCATCAACATTCACTAATTGGTTCGATGATACTCACATTGGTTGGAAGGAAGAAAATAACTAAATCTGAAGTAATTATGCTCAAGAGACTATTTGTAAAAAAAATAAACATAGGAAAATGATATAATTTAATGAATTTTTTCCTTCCAAAATTTCCCGATATTTGCCTCCTTGTTTCATATTTGTTCATATTTGTTTGCATGTGTATGTTATATGCTACTAAACCAACAAAATTTCACAGAAACAACATGCTTGGCAATGGAGGATTAAATGCAATTTAGAAGATATAATATCAAACTTCTATGTTCAATCTAGTCTTGGGGACACCAGAAAGTTGTTACTGTAACTACCTTCTCTAATGAAAGATGGTTGGTTTTTTTCCATTCAAAAAAATATCAAACATGGATTTAATTGGTTTGTCCAACTATGTCCTTTTTTGTAGATTAATTATAATGAGTTTGCTGAACATGGAAGACTTAACAAGACATCAAAGTTCGCCTACATTTCGTCAAATTTATTTGACGCTTGAATTTCTTCATATCTAAAGAGGCATCACATCATTGCTTCACTACTGAAATGCTCTTTATCGCTTCATGTTGTATTTCATACCGCTTAGTCAAATTATGCCTTTCCGCGGAAATTTCTAAAAATTAACGGGATTACAATTAGGGCTTTGATGAATGGTATTATAATTAACTCGGGAAGATTTGTATGGTGTAGCCAAATTTGGAGATATTCCTTTTCTGTATTTAAAATTTAATACGTGCTTAAACACTCTCCAAATTTATTCTAGAGAGAATTAAAATTTCCTCCCTGCCAGATTAATGACCTTGAAAAATAAAGAAAATATGCATCCATGGAACTTGCAACTAATAAGTTGTAATACAGTGCTGCATTGTTCTTGAGAAACACTCAAGGAAAAATCATAGTCGGTTCTGCCTTAAAACATTGTGTATTTCTTAAGCAATTGAAGTAGTCGATTCCATTTTATTTGGAAAAGTAAAAATAAAAAGAGAACCCTCGATGGGTTCCTGTCTAGAGTTGATGGTCCCTTGTTTATGAACATGCTTGTAGCCTCCCTAAACATTGGGAGGATCTATTGCATATGACTCCAATCCTCAATAATACTCTCGTCGCCTGGAAGAAAGGCATCCACAAACATTGTATGGGAGATGTGAGTGTTCCCTGTAACGTTAATACCTTTAAGAAAACCCCTGTTCCTTGCTTCAAGGATATTCTAACTTAACCCATCCATAACCAAAATAAATAGTATTGGGGATAAAGAACGTCCCTAACCCATCCATAACCAAAATAAATAGTAATGGGGATAAAGAACGTCCCTGACCAAGGCCCCTTGATGCCTTGAAAAGGATGAAGGGATCCAATTGATGATAATGGAAAAGTTTTCAGTCTCAACATAAGCCATTGTCCATAGAACATTTTGGGTACTTACCCCAGTCTCGAGGAGATTCAATCATAGGCATTCTCAGTCTATGCAATCATAAGCCTTAATTAAATAAATCTTCACAAGGCTTGTTTTTCTGTATGGATCTTAATGGAGTGTAAAAATTATTGTGTGATAACTTCAACATCCTTAATCATCCTGTGGTTACAAAATCAAAACTACTCCCGTGATATTTGTTTAGGTAATGTCAATTTCATTCTATTGGCGATGATTATTTATATTATTTTATAAATTTTATTACAGAGAGAGATGGGCCTATAATCAAAAAAATAAGAGGGTTTTCCTTCTTATTAATCAAAGCAATAAAAGTGGCATTGACTACTCCCATAGTATAGGCTTTAATTCTTAATTCCTCTGTGACTGCTAGGAGGTTAGGCCCCATTAGACCTATAAAATGAATGAACATTTCTATGCCCCAGCAATATGGGCAAGGGATTTTATCCTTAGCACTAGAAAATAGGACCCCATATAGTTCTTCCCTCATGACTAAATTCCCTAGTAGGTAATTGTCCTCGTTAGAAAACATACAAGGCACCTGATTTAAAAAATCCATCTGAGCCATAAATGTTTGATCCTTCTTTCAAAATTGATTCCTAAAAAAATTGATGGCAGATTGTTCTAAATCATATTTTATAGTGATATATTTACCAGCCTCATCCGACAAACCCCAAATGCCATTCTTTTTCCTTTTGTTGGATGCATGTATATGAAAAAACATAAGAGTTTTATCAATGGCAGCCACCCACATGACCTTTATTTTTAACACCATTCCTCTTCATGTAAAAGGACAATATTTCTTTTCCAATATTCCAATGCAAACAATTGCCTCTTGTAAGAATCGTTATAATAATTACGGTTATTAGGTGAAAGCACATGTCCTATTTAGCTTCCATGTCCATAAATTTATGCTTGAGGTCCTTTTTTTTTCCATTCTCCCATTTAGGTACAACTTGCTTCAGAGCCCTCAGTTTATGTCTTAGACTGTCCAAATCCCCCCTTTTCGATGGGCACATATAACTTCGCCAACATCTATGAACCAATGCGTCAAATTATTTATCGTTCAAGCAAGATAGGTTGAACTTAAATGGAAAGTCCATATAATCAATCATCCCATCCCATGACATAATGATCTGGTTGTGATCAGAGATAAAAATACTGATGATCGAGGATCGAAATCCCATTCATGCTTCTAACCATAATCTCATTCACAAGGAAACTATCAACTGGCTTTTAAATTCCCTCAGGCCCTAAGCGACCATTATGCCAAGTAGGAGAAATAATACTTGGGGAAATATCCAAAAAATTGAAAGAATTGATGAGCTCTCTAAGATATAGATCTAGTGGATCAGTCATGGCCCTATCAATACAAACCTCATTTGGTCCCAACGTAAAATTCATATCTCCATCCACTATAATAGATTAGGTTAAGGATCCCACACTTATCAATATGGCCCCAATAAGACTTGCGTCCTTCATAAGGAGGATAAGTGTTAATGATATGAATCTCAGTCTGCAAACCCTTCACATAGATAGTTAATATAATAGTTGCACATGAAATATAGGCATCAATATTAATATCCATCGGATTCCATAGGACAACCATACCACCAGACAAACCCGAAGCGGTCGCCACAGAGACAAACTAGTCAGGATAAATTTTCAGGAGGAATTCCCAGGATGATTGTCTTGAAGCTTCAATTTCCTGTAATAGCACCACAAATGGCTTGAAACACATAATGAGTTCCTTGAGAGAGTGTGTTTTGTGGGTGGCTCCCAACCCCCTTATATTGAGGGAAAAAATAATCATGGGGGACCCTATCCATCAGGACAATCCCCTCTAAGGACCTGAGAACCAAAACATTCAGTAATAAAGCTATCACCAAAGATGTAGTTGGGATCCACATTCACATGTTTCAGTGACTCCTTTATAAAATAATTATATAGAACCAGAGGTTTCTATGAAAAGGAAGATTATTTCTTATATTTCATATTTTTTGTATTCCTGTAAGTGATATTATTATGACCAGGAGGATAGATAGGTGTATCACTAGAGATAATAATAATAAAAAAAAATTAATCGTAAGAGGTTCCATAGCAACTACTACATATGAAAAAATTCTTCCAACTCCTTATCCAGAGACAATGGTGAGAAATCCCTGCCCCTAATATGTCCACTCCCCATCACTAGTAGCCTAGAATGCCCCAATGGCTTGTGGCCAAATCCCATTCCTTCTCTCCAAATGGAATATTTTCAACTCACAAAGGAGAATTGTTCTCGTTTTCAACTAGTAGTGAGGAAATAATAATAGGATCAACACATTTCCCCACAGAGGCTTATGCATCTAGATAGAACCCACTACTAACCCCATAGGTGGTGATATTTGGTTCCAAACCCACAGATAGTGATTCATTTATCTCAATAAAATGATTTTCATTATGAGTAATTAGAGAAATACCTATATCATGGAAGGTTTCTTTATGTCTTTATGAATTGAGAGTATCCAATGGTGAAGCCTCTAATCAAGTACATGCATCGATTTGAAAGGGACGCCATCCATAGTCTCATGCCCCAAAAGGACATGTGGCAAGTAAGTGGCTAGTATCATGACACATAAGTCATCTAAATGAAAACCCCCAATAATCAATGCCAAGCCTAAAATAATATTATCTCCATCTAAGTTTCAAATTCTCCAATAGCCCTCCATGATAGCCAACCTCCACCACTACCGAGGCCATCCTCTTATCATGCTGACTAAAATTGGATTCATCCCCCCATTTATGTACAACCTGCTTCAGAGCCCTCAGTTTATGTCTTAGACTATCCAAATCCCCCCTTTTCGATGGGCACATATAACTTGAACAACATCTACGAGCCAATGCGTCAAATTATTTATCGTTCAAGCAAGATAGGTTGAATTTAAATGGAAAGGCCATATAATCAATCATCCCATCCCTTGACATAATGATCTGGTTGTGATCAGAGATAAAAATAGGGATGATCGAGGATCGAAATCCCATTCATGCTTCTGACCATAATCTAATTCACAAGTAAACTATCAAGGCACTTTTAAATTCCCTTAGGCCCTGAGCGACCATTATGCCAAGTAGGAGAAATAATACTTGGGGAAATATCCAAAAAATTGAAAGAATTGAGGAGCTCTCTAAGATATAGATCTAGTGGATCAGTCATGGCCCTATCAATACAAACCTCATTTGGTCCCAATGTGAAATTCATATCTCCATCCACTATAATAAATTTTAGGTTAAGGATCCCACACTTATCAATATGGTCCCAATAAGACTTGCATCCTTCATAAGGAGGATAAGTGTTAATGATATGAATCTGAGTCTGAAAACCCTTCACATAGATAGTCAATATAATATTTGCACATGAAATATAGGCATCAATATTAATATCCATCAGATTCCATAGGACAACCATACCACCGGACAAACCCAAAGTGGTCACCGCATAGACAAACTAGTCAGAACAAATTTTCAGGAGGAATTCCCAGGATGATTGTCTTGAAGCTTCAATATCCTGTAATAGCACCACAAATGGTTGGAAACACATAATGAATTCCTTGAGAGAGTGTGTTTTGTGGGTGGTTCCCAACCCCCTGATATTGAGGGAAAAAATAATCATGGGGGACCCTATCCATCAGGACAATACCCTCTAAGGACCTAAGAACCAAAACATTCAGTAATCAAGCTATCATCAAATATGTAGTTGGGATCCACATTCACATGTTTCAGTGACTCCTTTATAAAATAATTATATAGAACCAGAGGTGTCTATGAAAAGGAAGATTATTTCTTATATTTCATAGTTTTATTATTCCTGTAAGTGATATTATTATGACGAGGAGGATAGATAGGTGTATCACTAGAGATAAAAAAAAAAAAGATTTTTTAATCATAAGAGGTTCCATAGCAACTACTACATATGAAAAAATTCATCCAACTCCTTATCTAGAGATAATGGTGAGAAATCCCTACGCCTCATATGTCCACTCCCCATCGCTAGTAGCCTAGAATGCCCCAATGGCTTGCGGCCAAATCCCATTCCCTCCCTCGAAATGGAATATTTTCAACTCACAAAGGAGAATGGTTCTCGTTTTCAACTAGTAGTGAGGAAATAATAACAGGATCAACACATTTCCCCATGGAGGCTTATGCACCTAGATAGAACACGCTACTAACCCCACAGGTGGTGATATTTGGTTCCAAACCCACAGATAGTGATTCATTTATCTCAATAACATGCTTTTAATTATGAGTAATTAGAGAAATACCTGTATCACAGAAGATTTCTTTAGGTCTTTACAAATTGAGAGTATCCAGTGGTGAAGCCTCTAATCAAGTACATGTATCAATTTGAAAGGGACACCATCTATAGTCTCATGCCCCAAAAGGACATGTGGCAAGTAAGTGGCTAGTATCATGACACATAATTCATATAAATGAAAACCCCCAATAATCAATGCCAAGCCTAAAATAATATTTTCTCCATCTATGTTCCAAATTCTCCAATAGCCCTCCATGATAGTCCACCTCCACCACTACCTAGGCCATCCTCTTATCATGCTGACTAAAATTGGATTCATCCCAATAATATAATTTCCTAATGGTATTTGCAATGGCAAAAATTGCAAGCTTGTTCTGTATTTAGAGGGGTAAATCTATTAGTTTTGCCCAAATGATATTTCTATGTGGCATTTCCTTGAAAGGGTTGAACCATGCATGCCACCACTAAAGTGCTGAAAATACCCTTCTACACAATCAAGATGAAGCTAAAATCAACTTGACATCCTCATGGCTAAGGAAGCGGAAACAAATCCAACCATTGAACAATATATTAAGCTTTTTCCGATATTTCATAAACATTGTCCAACTTTAATCTACCTTTTGTCACTTACTGCAAAATATGTTTTCAGTAGTCCAAAGTGTAAATGAGTAGAGAAGTTTTCAGTCATCTTCCAAGCCATGAAAGGCCTCAAAGCCTACATCAAAACCTATCGATTGGAAATTTCTTTGAACAAGCTTTCCAACGATATGCAGAAATCCAAAAATGGACTCCTGGATCAAAAGCTATAATCTATTGAAGTTTCAAGGATTTAAAGCATTAGGAAAGAAGGAATATCGGAGATCGCATATTGAAGGTTCAAAGATATCAGTGATCACAACATCAAAGCATCAAAGATATCAATGATCACAACATCAAAGCATCAAATATATCGGTGATTCCATATCAGAGGATCAGAACTTCTAAAAATACAAACCTTTAAAAAAGTTGAAATATTTTTAAAAGTTTCAATAGTGTTGAAACCATCAGGGATCATCAATAAATATTAACAAAGGATTTCATTTCAAAACCAAAGATGGGCAAGCTCTTTTCTCTCTCCTCCAACATGACATGTGGTAGCATAGGATTAGCTCCGATAATGACGTGTGGTGGCATATGATTGGTTCCGATAAGCTACAATGACATTTGACGTTAGCATGACATGGCAGTACTAAAGGACAAGTGGCATTCAATTCTGATGTTTTGAGGGGGCCTAAGGGGAAAAATATAGGTGAAATGTGTCACCACTCATGAGGTTCCATGTGCGAGTGATGACATCATGTTAGAGTTTGCATATTTGTGGTTGAGGATGTTGGCACTTTATAAAAGTTGCCACTTCAAAAAGTGTCGATAAGGAGGCTCTGATATTTTTCTAGTGCATGGTCAAGAAGAAGCTAAAGCACCTCAGCTGCTAAGTTGATTAAGAATGGGAGAATGGCCTCTAACAAGTGTTTAAATTCTCTAGGACCTCAAGGCTAAGAGATAGGTCACAATCCATGATCCTATGGTTATAAATGCAGGAAGGGCTAAGCAGAAGGGGCTCATCATATTCAAGGTTAGAAATCAACATATTAGAATACTACA
The DNA here is from genome assembly GCA_000404065.3 of Pinus taeda. Lineage (NCBI taxonomy): Eukaryota > Viridiplantae > Streptophyta > Pinopsida > Pinales > Pinaceae > Pinus > Pinus taeda. The sequence goes on from APFE031318844.1 coordinate 124,658, forward strand.
CCACTGTGAAGCTTGTGATATGGAATCACCCTGATAAGGAAGTACATAGCTTTAAAGGCATATGGGTTGGTAGTTGTGGTATTAACTTAAGGCACAAAGAAGATGGTAATTGAAAAGGTATATTCCTATGGAAGACTCTGTAACAAGAAACAAAGGACAACATTGGCAATAGAAATGAATTCGACTGCTTCATGTGCATGCCTTCAACAAGCTAAATGGAGGTGTGGGACCTAGAAGTAGTGTGCAAGTCACCTAATAATTAATTTCTCAGCATGGAGCTCCACAAGTTAGACAATGAAGGACTGCAAGGTTGAGTTATGTTTCTACACCGTGACAAGAAACTGATAGGAGATCTCTCCTAGCTCTAGAGAGTGTGGAATTCAAGTAGCTAAGGTGAAAGAGACAATTGAACTGGCAGAGCAACTAAGGAGGAAAATCATGGCAAAGATGTGGCTTGATCAGAGGCAATCACAAGAATGGCAGGGAGATAGTTTCCTCAACCAGCAATCAGTTTTCCTTTTGTCTATTATTCTATAATTTTTTCTTTTTCAAGAATGGAATCAAATCTAATTGTAATCATTTGGGAAAGAAAAACTTCACACGCCGAGACATCTAGTTGATTAGATAGTTGGAGCTTGACCGAGATATTTTGTAACTATTTTTCAAATCTCCTCCTCTCCTTATAAATAGAGGGAAGAAACACTTAAGAGGGGTTCTAGAATTCTGGACCTAGGAGGCCCAAATTTTGTGGTTCCACTTTGGTTCAATTTGCTTGTCCATGAGGTCCTTGGGATGATAGAATTGTTAAATGTAATGGACTATTGATTTGTACTCCATCTTGAAGGATTAATGAAACTATTTTTTATTCCAATCATAGAAAGTGTCGTATGTTTCCCGTTTGTTTATCACTTCATGTATGTCTTTGCTCCTCTGAAATAGTATAGTGAATTTTCTAGTACCACTATCCTTATGGTTGTATGTTTTTTGCTAAGTAGTAAAAGTACCTGTGTTAACTGCAGATTTAATTTTGTTATCTAATAACCTAAAATACATGTATGTGAAAATATTTACCTATTGTTGTTTGGTGACAAATATATTCATGAGGCATAGAGTTTGAGACCTTAATTCGCGCTCCACTCTTTTTGAATTTTCATCTCCTCACTCTTCCATATTTCTACTAGGTATTGTTTCTTAGGATCTGTATTCAGTCCATCCCTCTGCACCAAGTCCCATTCTTTCCTTCCTCTTGTTCATCTATACTAAAACAATAATGTTAAGATTTTTATTTTTGTGTTGCCCACAAAAACTGACACATTTCTCTTTGTGATTAGCCATATTTACCCTGTGAGTATTTAGATCTATGTGTTTCCTTGAGTTTACCTTGATGAAATACTATTGAACTAAGCTCGTGAATTATCTCTTTTCAAACTACGTGACGTATTGGGTGCAACAAAAATCCCTACTGATAATCTTCAAAATCACTCCTCTCGGATGCCCTGGGCATTGGTCTCCTATCAACCCATAGGTTGTCTCTAGTAGGCTTCTATATCTTTCAAAAGAAATTGTGTGAAAGGAGACAGAAACAACTACATCATATTTTTCGCGTTGTTGCTAGAGAACGAATCAAAATAGTTTTCCTTGGGTACATCAATTTTTACATTCGCTCTGTCAGGTGAGTAATGAAAGTGTGGTTTGAAGATATCTCACCTTGGGGACTCCACTGTTAGAATATTAATGTAAAAACCCTGGTGACTCCACTGTCTATACCCTTATTTTTTCATCCTAGCTTTCAAGAGGCCTCATACTCTCTTTGGTACTAAACAACAAAAGCCTCCCCTACATTTGAATTTGAGATCACTCACCTTGGGTTTTCAAAATGGGCATTCCTGCATTCTTAGCAAACAAATTTGCCACACTGTATTTTTCTTCTAATGTTGGTTATCCCAATCATGTCCCTTTAGTTCATGAATGGTATACTGATTTTCCTAGATTCACTAGAAACACAAATAGAAGGACGAACCAACACCTCAAGGATTTTCATGAATACATGGAAAAACTGGGTATTGTTTTTGAATATGTGATAATGAAATTGTTCATGCATTCTTTAGCCGCAGATGCTAGAGTTTGGTACAAAATAATACCTCGTGGCAAAATATCTTCCATAAAGAACTTTCACATAACATTTAATATTTTTTGCAAAATATTATATCCATCGGGTGCTCTATTTGAAGATTGTTGTGCACATTTTAATGTTGAAAATATTTCTGAGGTTAATGATCCTGCTGAAGATATTTATGGGGCTCCACTCCAAGAAGATATATACTTTAATCAAGAAGCATCACCCAACAATCAAGAAAGGGAATAAGGATACATCATCAAGTTGCAAATAAACCCTCAGATATCTCATTCCGCTATATTTGATGATTCTCCTTCTTATGATTCATATGACTCTGAAGCAATATTGAGCAATGCAGGAATATAATAGTCCCAGTCTTAGGAATCTGCACAAAAAGAGGAGGTCCACCAGGAGGCCGATAAAGAGGCTCTATTTGACAATCCACATCCATCAAAAGGAGAACATGTTTAAGAAGTTGATATTAAAATCGATAAAGATTCTTCAATCTATGATTGATATGATTTAGAGGAGGATGAGATTATTGCATACTTTCAAAGTGATATGCTTACAAATAAGTGGTGAAAATATTACAAACAACAACTCCTTCAAGGGGAGCCCAAATTTGAAGAGAACAACAACGTCGGTGGCTTCCTATTAGAGAAAGATTCCTCCATGGAAACTGTTCAAGGAAGGGAGAAAACCATAAATATTTCCCATCATTTCTGTGATCCAATAGTTGAATATATGGCATCTTTCTTTGGTCAGAAATCAAGCTCAATCATGGGGCATGTATTAAATGTTTTACCTCAATATTGCGAATGGTGCATGCCTATTTTAGTCACTGATTTTCAAGAACACATCCAAATTAGAAGGTTCATTCAGGAGAATAATATAAATGAACATGAAATATAAGTTTGGGGGTAGTGGTGAATACTTGTTTTAGTTGTTGACTTCCAGAAGAACAATGACTTTAGGTATAGTACTCATATTTTGGGTTGGTACCATTGGAAGGTGGACCTCACTTTCGTGAATTGAAGCCTATTCATAAATATTAGTTTTATAGAATGAGCTCACTATGTGAATGTTTAATTTCCGGTTATTAGAGTTTATATTTATGTATTTCAATATTATGAGGAAAAGACTCCCAAAAACTAAATTTCCATGGAGATTTTCTAGTTTTATAGGTTCAATATATTTTTGACTCCATGCCCAATGGTGAAGGCTACTAGTCTGCAGGTTCTTAGCAGCTTGCCAGAAAGACATTGTCCCGAATTGGAGCCAATGTTGTCACTTACTACAAAATGTGTTTTCAGTTATCCAAAGAGTAAATGAGCAGATAAGTTTGCAGTCATATTCCAAGCCACAAAAGGACACAAAGCCTACATCAAACCCTCTCAATTAGAAAGTGCTCTAAACAAGCTTTTGAACAATATGTGGAAGTTAGAAAATGGACTCCTCGATCAAAAGATATGGTTTGCCAAAGTTTCAAGGATTTGAAGCCTTAAGAAAGAAGGAATATCATAGATCACATATGTGAGGTTCAAATATATCAGTGATCTTAACATCAGAGCATAATAGATATTGGCAATTACAACATCAGAGCACCACAGATATCGATGATTGCAGGTCAAAGGATTGGAACTTCTGAAAGTGCAAACCTTTACAAAAGTTGCAATATTGTTAAAAGTTCTGATAGTGTTAAAAACCATCGGCGAGGGCTGATAAAGATTAATAAAGGATTTCTTAAAACTAAAGATGGGCAAACTCTTTTATCTCTCCTCCAATAGAACATGTGGCAGCATAGGATTAGCTTTGGTAATGACACGTGGCAGCATATGATTTATTTCAATAACCTATAGAGGCATTTGATGTCAGCATGGCATGGTGGTATAGAAGGACACATGGTAGTCAAATCTGGCATTTTGAAGGGGGGGCTAATGGGACATATCTGGGTGACATGTGTCACCACTCATAAGGTTCCACATGGAAGTGATTACTTCGTGTTGGAGATCACATATCAGAGGTTGAGGATGTCAGCACTTTGTAACAATTGGCACTTGAAAAAGTGTCGATAAGGGGGCTTCAATTTTTGGCTAGCGCATGTTCAAGAGGAAGTAAAAGAAACTCAACTGCTAAGATGATTAACAAATGGAAAATGGCCCATGATAGGTGTCTAAATTATTTAGCACCTCAAGGCTAAGAGGCAAGTGACGACCCTTGGCCCTTTGGTGAGAAATTCAGGAAGGGCTAAGTAAAAGGGGCTCATCATATTAGAGGTTGGCAATCGATAGAATAGAATACTCCACCACTGTGAAGATTGCATTTTGGAATCACCCCAATAAGGAAGTACAAATATTTAAAGACGTATGGGTTGGAAGCTACATTATTGAATGAAGGCACAACGAAGTTGGTAATTGAAAAGGGCTAATCCTATGGAAGACTCTGTAATAAGAAACCAAAGACAACATTGACAACATAAATTAATTTGATTGGTTCACGTGCACATCTCCAGTGAGTTAAATGGAGGTATGGGACTTAGGAAGTAATGTGCAAGTCACCTGAGAACTAATTTCTGAGAATGGTGCTCTACATAGTTAGACAATGAAGGACCGCAAGGTTGATCTTTATTTCTATTGTGACAAGAAACCAACAAGTGATCGCTCCCAGGTCCAAAGAGTTGGGAATTCAAGAATTTAAGGCAAAAGGGATACGTGAACTGACCGAGCAACTAAAAAGGAACATCATGGAAAAGGCATGACCTGATTGGAGTCTGTCATAGGCATGGCAGGGAGATAGTTTCCTCAACGATCATTCAATTTTCCTTTTTTCTATTATTCTCTAATTTTTTCTTTTTCAAGAATGAAATCAAATCTGGTTGTAATTCTTTTGGGCAGCATAACCTTCACATGCTGAGACGGTTGGAGCTAAAATGAGATATTTTGTAGCTGATGGTCAAGGTTCCCCCTCTCCTTATAAATAGAGGGAAGTAACATCTAAGAGGGGTTCCATAACTATGCACCCAAGAGGCTTGAATTATGTGGTTCTACATTGGTTCAATTCACTTATTCATGAGGTCCTTGGGCTGATACAATTTCTAAATGTAATGGATTGGTCATTTGTACTCCATCTTGAAGGATTAATGAAACTATTTGGTTGATTCCAATCATATCAATGCATAATGTGTTTCCCCTTTGTTTATTACTTCATGTATGTCTTTCCTCCTTTGAAATAGTGTAATGAAGCTACCAGTATCACTCTCCTTATGGTTGTATGCTTACTGCTAACTAATAAAAGGTACCTGTGTTAACTACATATTTACTTCTGTTATTTAATAGCCTACAATACCTTTATGTGCAAAAATTTACTTATTGTTGTTTGGTGACAAATGTATTTGTGAGGCATAGAGTTTGAGACCTTAATTCATGTTCCACTCTTTCTGCATTTTCATCTCCTCACTCTTCCATATTTGTGTTGGATATTGTTAATTAGGATTCTATGTTCTGTCCAACCCTCTTCATAAATTCCCCTCATTTCCTTCCTCTTGTTCATCTATGCTACAAAAAAATATTAAGGTGCCTATTGTTGTGTGCCGGCCACTAGAACCAAGACATTTCTCATTGAGATTAGCCATATTTACCACATGAGTATTTAGATATATGTGTTGTCTTGAGTTTTCCTTGACCAAGGAATCTTGAACCAAGCCCCTGAATTATCTCTTTTTCAAACTACACAACATATGGAGTGCAACATAAATCCCGACTGATAATCTTGAAAAACACTCCTCTTGGATTCCCTAGACATTGGTCTCCTATCAACCCAGAGGTTTTCTATAGGAGATTGTTATATCTTCTGAAAGAAATTGTGTGATAAGAGATAGAAAAAGCTACAACACTACCCATGGCTTAATTTGTTCCCCTCTCATCCTGATGAACTGCCACCTCCCAACTAGAGCCCTCTATTTTAATTTCTCAACATTGTTGCAATATGTGTCAACTCCAAGTATTAGGACCTAAGCTTATTCCATTGCCTTGGAATCTTTCTTAATTTTTGCATGACCACCGTTTGAAGAGTTATGTAATGCTTTTCCTGCAATTTGTCTAGGAATGTCCACCTCGAAGATAGTGGGATCCCCATTTCACCTCTTAGAAAATTGTAAACTTGCATCGAAAGCCCATTTCTCCACCTGAATAGTTATATCTATTAATGTATTAGGAGGTAGTTCCATGTGACCGTCCATCACATGAACCACTACCCCTAGGGAGGGGCACAAACCAACATGTGTACCAACTATGATAGATGTTAGATTTGATGGAGACAAAACTGCCAACATACCACTAGAGACCATAAATGAAGTTGGAATCCAGTTAGGATGCCACCAAGTCATATGCTCCACCACAGTGCAGATACCTATAGTGGACTTGTGTTCGTAATCACATTAATAATAAAAGGGAAGTGTGAAGTCTAGTTAAAAAAATAGTACATGAAATCAAATACAATGACCATATGAATTGCTAATAACCACTTCCAGAAACAAGCCCACCAAAGGAAATCTAGTCAAATTGTCCTCAGGAGAATGGTTCATAAATATGCATCAAAATTCTCCTCATGGCCAACTACCACATCTTGAAAAAAATCAATCATCTTTCGTTCTTTAATGAGTCAACTGTAACAAGATTTGGTTGGTGTATATTGTGGGATAGAATCATGAATTAATCCTGCCATAGTGACAATGAATGAGGGGGGAATATACTTTTGACACAACTTCCAAATACCCAATATTATACACCAATTGTTTTTCTGTCATTCCATGTCTACCTCCCATAAATGACAAGGACAATGCTTGATTGACAACACCTTATAACACAAAATTATAATAGGCTAGTCAATTATTTCCAATTTGAAAAAGGAAAGGGTGCTTTGGCCACCCCCCACTAGGACTTTACTAGTAAACTTCGATACTAGACCAAGATCAAATCCCAAGATGATGAGCTAATGCAGAAAGTGACAACTGACAACGCATTGTAGGAGAACCACCACCTAGAACTCAAGTGCGTGAATAAAAAAGGGTGCTGACAGAGAACTTATAATGATCCTTCCTTAATATCCCTCAATATGATTATCCACATAGCAAGAGAATATTTGACACCAGTAAAGGTCAATCCATAGTCAACAATGACGACAATTCCATCTTAAACATTCCATACTAATATCTTCCTAATTATTGGGGAAATCCACCCCCCATGTTAAAAACATATCAAATGGATTTGTACTTTAATAAGAGAATTTCAACCTCATCTTAAAGCTCTGTGATATTATTTATTACGAGCTATGAATATGTTTGTGATGAGATTCAAAAGGATAATAATAGAAATAGTAATCATCCCTACAAAAATCATGCAATCAAAAAAGTAAAGGAAATCCATTTGTAAAAACCTGCCCTGAGCCAGTATACACATGCACCTAGAACTACATGCTCCTCTATGCATTTCTAGAGATCTCCTAAATCAAAGGTCAAGCTCATTCCATCTATGAATCCTTATTTGACATACTCCCACCGGTGTTGTTAATATTCCCAACTCCCTTTCCACAAAACATTACCACATCATTATCAATATCTTAAACAAATGAATCCTCCTTTATGACCTCCTTTTCCCTGAGAATTAATCCTCACATCCACCATTGGTTCAACTTGGTTCCATATGAAACAAGATTCATCTATGATACATCCACCTTCCATGTCCTCACCTTGCCAGAATCAAATGTAGAATTCTCCTCTACATATGTTTAGAGCTCTCCTAGATCAAAGGTTGAACTCCTTCCATATTGGCTCCTCAGTCTCCATACTCCTACTGTTGTACATGCAAAACAATCTTCAAGTTTGTACTTATATTTAGACCTCGTATGAGCTTACACTACTACAAAAGGGGGTTTTAAGAAAATATCTAAGACAATTTTTGAATAAATTGTCTTAACTTGAGACAAAAAAACTTGTAAGTTTGCTTAAATGTTGTATTTAAGTGGGTGTCTAAAATTATTGTCTTACAAATTTGTCTTTATAAAGACAATACAGAATAAATGTATTATTGTCTCTTAAGAGACAAATCATTTCTATCTCTCAAGAGACAATAGCTAGATTAAACAATTATTGTCACTATATAGACAATATGTCTTTAATCTTAGTTATTGTCTCTCTAGAGACAATAAAAAATTATCTTTAGAAAAAAAATATATAAAATGTGAATCCTTATGTTTCTTCAATGACTAAATCTTGTTAAAGGCATGATGGAATCGAACCACCAACCTTCTTATTGTAGGCTAGGTGCTCTTCCATTGAGCTAGTACCCTTCAAATAAATGTGTTATCTTGATAAGAAAAGATAAAAATAAAACAAAAGGAATGTCACAATGTGTTATCTCAAGAATGTAGCTCAAATAAAAAATTACCTCGCATCAATAAGGAAATTCCATCTAAGTACTGGATTTTCCTCTCTCCAAATCCATGAGCTTTCAAAGCACCAACCTTCAATGCACCCCAGAGTTTGTTGAAAACAATAGTAGCTAAATATTCTTGTTGAATGCCCTCCATAGCTATCAAAATGGGATACCTCACATGGATGGCATCTTCTAATACTATGATCATTTCTCTTGCATTTGTGATATTCTTATCAACCAATAAAAGCTCCAATTTACAATAAATTATGATTCTATTCAGCACTCCCAATTTAATAAACAAACACAACAAAAACTTACGGCGCAACATATACAATTTCATACAAACCAACACATCCCAAAATCAACCTCGAGGGTGTATGCTATGAATACTGGTAATATGGAAGTGACTAGGAAATCATTTTATGAGAGAAAGGGTTAAGAACCAAACAAAATTTCTTAGAACCTTGATATAACATGGCTTCTACCTAGCTGGAACCTTGAAAAATACCAAAGTTCCACCTACATTTATGCCATATTCAAGCAAAACATCGAAGTTCGACATACATTTACGCCAAGTGTGTATGGTGATGAAAGAATGAGTGTTTTATTTAAAAAATATTGTGATTTTCAATTATTCTCTCTAACATTACGAGGAACACAAATGAATAAAAACACAACAAATAAACAAGAAGAAACTTATTTTGGATCAAGTACCTTGCAATTCCCATATTCCATGAACATCTTCTCATTGTTTGTCACAAAGTGTGGAGGAATATAACCACGACCAAATTGCATTCCCTCGACAACATACATATTATTTTATGCACTTTTTCCTTCTTCAAGTGTCATGACACCTTTCCTTCCAAATTTTCTCATAGCCTCTACTATCATTTTTCCTATTTCATAGTTATTCAGACACCCAGTGAAGCAACATGTACTAATTCAATGTCTTCCACCAAGAAAATAATATAGGTTACAAAGGTTTAACATGTGTAACCATTCACGCATAAGAAAATTTCCAACAATACAAATGTTTCACAAGAAACTCCTCAACTTGTTACCCTAGAGCAAGGATTAAATGATAATGTTGCATCAGCTATTTCCATAATAAAAGTGCACCTCAACCATAACACTAAACAACTGCAACTATTGAATATCTAACAAGACCACACAACCAAATTTATTCCTCGAGACAAATACTGTATGAAAAATGAAAATGATTTTGCAACCCAAAATACCTTAGGAAACTAATTTAATTAGATGTAACACAAAACCATCAGAAAAATAGAAAACCAACCTACTCAAAATATGAGGATTTACCTCCTTTGACAAAATTTTGAGTTCTAAAAGAAAGGAATTTGCTATCATGTCAATGCCCCTAGTAATTTGAATGGGATTTTCACCTACTGCAAGAACTTAAAATAAATGATTTCATTTCAAATTATGATTTAGAAATTTAGGATACAATATTTGTCCATTGGGTCCTTCCTAACAAGCTCATAAAACTTTACAAAAGGATCAAAATTTTCAAGATTAATTTTTTTCATTCAAATACAATCTTAAGCTCAATAAATCCCAAACCAAAACTAAAAAAATAAACACCATAAAACCCTACAAATCTTAAACCAATACTAGTGGCAAAAATTACCCTTAGACCTTCACTTATTAAATCTTTTGCAAGAACAACAGATGTGGTAGTTCCATCCCCAACAAAATTATTTGTCTTTTTTGTAGCTTGCCTTACCAACTTGGCCCCAATATTTTCAACCTGGTCCTCTAGCTTAACCTGTCAAAAAGATGTAACCTTTCAGTTTACAAATTTTTCCTACCAGATCTAAGAAATTTAGGAAGGGGAAACTAATACAACAATAAAAAGAAAACTAGAAAACACATTTAAAAATTACCTACTGAGCTACTGGCATACCATTGTTAACATTTTTCGGAGAACCATACTTTCTCTCCAAAACAACATTTATGCCCTTTGGTCCAAGGGTGACTCTCAACAATTTTTTTCACACCTGCCTGCAAGACAATTAGAGTGGGATTTCAATAAGATTGTAATTAAATGCAGGATTATATGCCAAAAAGGCCCTCCACAAAAAATTAAAACCACACATTAACATCAAATATCAGCGGACAAGGAAAGATCATCCACAATGAAGTTTTACATTTAGGTGACCTTCATTAAACAAACATTTTTCTCTGAGTTGCTATTTTTTTGTCATTGAGCCATCCTACTTGAAGTAAAACTCCTTTTCCATGGCTGTTGTATTAACTACCTGATCTCTGGTTTGCAATCTCAGATTCCATATTTTTCTTAAGTGACTAAAAGAAATGGACGAAAAAGTTGAAACTTAAGTCAATTGTTTACCATAATTATTAAACAATGCACCCAACTTCCTCTCCTTTCAAATGTTTCCTAGTGAGGTAGACATGGCAATTGTTGTGAACTTTCCTAAAGAAGAGGTCATCTTCTCATATCTTAAATAAATTACAAGATCTTAATATTAGTATCTATGTTTGAAAAACATGATTGCCATTGCATAAAATCACTTATAAGTGTTAAGAGGAAAACAAATCAACTATAAATACTTTAGGAAAGTTATGGAGAATCAAGAAAGAAATAACCAAATAGAAATCCAACCACAATCCTCATTTTAATTAGACATATCTATGTATTTAGATTAATATAATACAAATAAACCCCATATATATTAATACTAGCACAAAATAATCTAAGCTAGTTTCTATTGTAGGCCTCTAGGTTGCATATTTTTAATTTGAATTTTTGAGCTCTATGTAATGTGCTAGGGTAATTTTTCCCTAGTTTTCAATAAAAAAATTCCCTCTTGTAGAAAATTTTAACACAATGAATCTAGCAATACACCCCTACCACTGATACTACTCTACAATGTTATGATAATTCGCCCTCGAATTTCTTGATAATTAACATTTTCTTTTCTATTATAGTGTTTAAATTTTAATTCATATTTGCTACTCTGCCTCCAGTGATTACAATGAACAAAGGAAATTAGAATAATAAACAATAATACAACATTTTTTGGCAGTTACTACTCAATATCATATAAACCTAGAGTCACAACATGAAATTCAATTCAAATAACTTCAGTTCCCAATTAATGAGAACTATGAACCACAAGTTAAATCCAAATTCCACAATATGAGTTACTCTAACCAGGAGCCACAACCTAAATGAGTTATGTTTCATTCACTACTTGGGATTTACATTGTCATAGAAGTCAATTTTTAACCTGTTACAGAGTTGGATTTACCACAATATGCCTCCTTCTACTAGACTACATCCTTCTATTGAAGGATCTGAATTGATGGAAGTCACGAATGGCAAGAAGTGTCTTTGCTGGCTTGTACAAGACTTCTTCACCACAGATTTAATGGAAGGAAAAGTCAATGGTTTCCTTTGGATCTAGAGACAAGAATCAAATCCTCTAAACTTGGAAACCCTCCTTGTTGCTCAACCTCAATAGGTCCCACTTTAGGAAACTCTGATCCAGACTGTATTTACGTTGTGGAACACTCTGATGAGTCCCAATTCACTACTCCACTACCTTTTAAACCTCCAACTAACCACCCACTTGGCTCCAACCTTTTGAGATAATACCAAGGTTGATTCTATGACAGGAAACACTAAAGGGACAGGTAAGGACCCCGCTTTCTAGGACAAGAACTAGTCAAGTAAATTAACTACCTTCTATAGATATTTCTTGTGTCATAACAAGAGCATATCCACAAGATTTTTATGGATTTTCTAATGTCCTTCCTCTTGCAAAAAAATCCCTAGCCAATTTTTGCATACCTTCAATAGATGCCTACACCCAAAGAGAAACTTGCTCCTCCTTAGAGTAAAGGAGAACAAAAAATCTCATTTCTCCTTTCTAGACTTCATGGAACCTCTTCAAAACGAAAACCCTGGAATGTTTTTTTCCAACTAGAAAACCTTTGTCTCCAAAAAGAGAAATATTCTCTTATAATTTCATTCCTCCTTCAAGGTATTCCTATGCCAAGAAACATAGAGAGAGAACAAAATTGTGTTGGAGAATGTAACTAGATTTAGACTTCATAATTACCTTTGTACTTATCACTGTATATTTTTGTAAAAAAAATAAAAAAGAATTATTATTTTAAACATGGGTTTGATGCTGAAGCTTATTTTCCTTCTAGGTTAATCATAGTATTCATGCTTATAGGGTTTCTCAAGCCAAAAGAATATTTTTCATAAGCAATTTTACGGAATCTATGGGGGCAAGTGACGGAACCACGAATCCCTGTACCTCAAATGGATACAGATACCAATCTACTTGGATCTACTAGGGTGATGATTCAAAAGGTGATGTCATTTGATTGGAGGTGTTTGGCAGTGGTTCCAACGGTTTTGGAGGTAGATCCATCCATCTGAACTCCAAATTTGACTCCAGTTAGTTTAACACTTGAAATCCTTAGTTTAATAGTTCGACTGGTGTGATTAGTATTTTGAGTAGCGTGATTAACAATTCAACTCCTTTAATCATCAGTTTCACTCCTCCAATTAACAGTTCAACTAGAATGATCAGTAGTTTGAATGGCATCATTAACAGTTCGACTAGTGTGATTAGTAGTTTGAATGGTGTGATTAACAGTTCGACTCCTTCAATCGTTAGTTTGACTCCTTCAATTAACAATTCAACTAGCATGGGTTCGTTCAATGCAAGCATTATGGCATTTTTCTATTCTTTCTCCATATTATAAAACTTGAAAGTACAGGTTGAAATCGTATTCTATTGCTGAATGTTGGCCAAGAGAAATTTTGGTTGAGTTAGAGCTTTTGTTGGCTATTGGTGGACTAGTTGTAGTCCAAAATCAACTATGGTTCAAAATCAACTGCCTATGCTACTCAGGGGTCACCCTTATGGTTGAATTTTTATTGTCATTGTGCAGGTGGTTCCATCATGGTCTTATGGAGCAAGTGGTCGAGTCATGGTTGTGTGTTGCAGGTGGTCAGGTCGACTCAACGTAGCCAAAGTGCATTCTGTTAAAATATTATGATTTTAATTTTAATTTTGTTTGTTTAATTTTCAATTTTATTTATATATAACTATGTTTTTGTATTTATATTTACAATTTAGAATATTAGAATTTTTATTTTATTATATTTTATTTTCAGACACATGTATTAATTATAAAATAACAATTCAAAAGTGTTTTTTGATAGTTCTGATTTTACTAATTCATATTTGATTATAAATTCAAAGTGACAAACATGAAACGATCACAACATGAAACAATTGAGGGGACAAATGTCAACAAATATCCAAAATCTCCTTTATGGCAGTATGTCGAAATTCTTGGCAAAAATTCAGGGGGCGGTTCGTACAAATGGAGATGTAGTCAATGCAATAGAATTCTAAATGACTCATATACTAGAGTGAGGCCCATTTGACTGGGAAAACTAAAGTAGGGTCACTGGTATGCACAGGTCCAAATTGTCCGAATGGCCAACCTGGGATAGGTATAAGTCCTACAAAACTTAAGATTTATGCATCTTTGCAAGATGCCACTAATAGGAGATCCATGAAGGGAAAACAACATGTACAAGCCTCCATAACCAAGTCTCCATTTCCATCTACACCAACTATCATATTTAATAAAAGACCTAGTCGAAGACCTCTTGAATGAAATTTCAATAACCAAGGTATAAAAGTTGCAGATGAGCATGCTTCCCGTTGTATCTATGCAAATGGGCTAGCATTTAATTTGGTGCGCTCCCCTTATTACAAAAAAATGATTAAAGAATTTAATGAAGCACCAAATGGATAGAAGATCCCTAACTATGAAAGGGTCTGTGCAACTTTCTTAACTTCAGAAAGGTGGATAGACAATTACAATCAATCCATGATACATGGGCATAAACAAGGGTGTATATCACTTCTGATGGATGGAGAGACCAAATAAATCACCCTTTAATTAATGTTATCGGAGTATGCCCCCAAGGAGCAATGTTTTTGAGTCACATTGATTGTATGATCATCCTTTGATCAATTTCAGATCATTTTCTCCCCACTGAGACCTTTTGGACCACCAAAAGTCTTAAATTCCATAAAACAAATGTGGGCATTGTTTTCCCACTTGGCTAGTATTTGTCCACCATGTTCTGAATCTGTACACTTTACTCATCTGTAAAATCATCCGTAAAACACACAAACTAAAAAGTATATCAAATCCCTTTTTACCCACATCTACATTCATATTTGCTACTAATATCCTAGAACCACTAAACAGTGATAAACCCATTAACAACATTGAAATTATTCACATAGATGAAACCATATCTTGTTTTTTCTTCATAGCTGAAACAAAACTCAACTTATCATGCTGCAACTCTTGTTGATGTATAATTTTGGATTCCTTAAGCATGTCTCTCTTTTTGTTGCTAACTCTAATGATCTCATGGTTAGGTACTTTAGGTTCTAAAACAACATTTTCACTAGTGTAAGTTGCTTGTTTTAACTATTTCATTGTGAAAAGAGATTTATCTACTTTTATGGGGTGAGATTGCACAATATATTAAATTCCTTTCTTGAACAAGTGATATTGATTATGTTCCCTGAAAAATATCTCTTTCCGAGCATATAAATACGGGCCACCCAAGACCATCCCACATGTATATAGTTTTACCACATCACACATCACCTTATCCTTAAATTGCGAAGTTATTGCAAATGGTAACATGCATTTCTTAGTCACTAAAAATTTATGGTTTCTCCTGATCCAAATTAAACTATAAGGTTTATGATGCTTTATGTTTTTCAATCCCAATTTCCTAACAGCTTTTTCTGAAATTAGGTTAGCTTGAGATGCACTATCTAGTAATGTGTCGATCTGTGTATGTTTCATAACAACCCTTATATGAAATAACTTGTGTTTGGAACTGTTAGAATCATTACCTTCATCAGATTTATCGGTCATAACCAGTGATGTGATTTGTGCCTCGTCACCTGAATTTGACCCTAAGTGCATTGGTTTCATTGTTGCCGCAATATTCTTCTTCCCTTTGCTGATACACTTCAGTTTCATTTTAGGATGCAATTTCCATCAGTGGTATTCATCATGGTCCTCTTTCTTGCAATGTTTACAAGAGATATTTCCAACCTCCATCTTGTTGTAGTTTGATTTCTTCACTTTTCCTTTTCCCTTGCTCTCATTTCTAGTTGTTGATTCTGATGATACCCCAACTCCTAGTTTACCTACTTCAGTGTAAGTTGTTTGTACTACCACTTCATCCACGTTAGTAGGAGTGAACATAAATGCAGTCTTATGAATATACTCAGGTAATCCTCCTATGTATTTCATTAGAGTTTCTTGAGTCTACAAAGGAATATCCAGCATCAACACCTTCTTACAAAACTCATCTGCATATTTCTGCACTGAATAACCTTTCCTAATTTTTAGTCCTTGCCATTTTATTAAAGCTTTTTCCTTATATCCCAATGGATAGAATTACTTTCTAAGTGCAGTAAAAAAATTAGACCATGATGGAAAAATCTTACTAATAAGTTGATTCCCTTTCTATAACTTACTATGCCACGAGATCAACTATGTGTCTTCTAAACGAAGCAATGCTAGTCTGATTTTGACTTCATCTTCAGTGATCCGTTGCACGCTACAATAAACCTCCATTTTCCTGAACGAGCTGCCAAGATTCTCGGCATCAGCTTCTCCATTGTACATGGGTAAATCGAACTTAACATCGAGTTTCAATAGCGTTTCAAAGTTTCAGATGGAGCCAAGAGAGAAGTGATAGGGTCTTTTTGATCGCTTTCATCTTCTTTTCCAAATTGTGATGGTTGTCCCTCTTTGTCTTTTGTTTCTTCATCTTCACCTTTTGATTTCTTAAATTCTCGATACATTTCTTGGAACATGGCTACCAAGGTCATGAAATCATCCACAAAGCCTACATCAGATCCAAAAGGATGATCACTTCTTCCTTCTTTATCCATCTCTTCTCCTTGAGTTGTCCTTCTCCTCGAGCCAACTTCTGGATATCCTTCAACAAGTTCTCCTTCACCAAGCTTTGATTTGCTCCTCATGACCATGCACACTTACAAATCACAATTATCAATCAATTAGGATCTTATACCAAATGATCCCAGATCTGATCTTTTATTGAAATGTGATTTATTAACTTTTAAAAGATATTAATTCATGACTTTGTAAAAAATGAGTTAAATTGCTTCAGAACTTGAAATGTGAATAAGAACTTCAAAATAGAAATTGCAACGATTCAAAAAATATAATAGCAAGCACATTAACACAATGACACCAAAAGTTTGTTAACGGAGTTCTGCTATCTTCAAGCCTACATCTTCGGGCCATGATCTTTAGCGGGGAGGCCTTTATATTAAATATTCAAAACCATAAATACATAAAAGAAAATTGCTTCAGATACAACCCTGAATAATCCTACTATAATGTTCTCTGTCTTCGGATCGTGTAGCAATTCTCAGTTTTGAAAAATTCTTCTCGTATCTCCCAAAAAGTGCCTTCCAAGTTCTCAGCTTTGTTGCCTGTACCTACTCAAAGACTCCTCTACTGCATGAAATATCAACTCTTCAAAAATTCCAAGCTCACTTCTATCTTTTCCATGGCATAATATTACATATTTATAATGTTTGTGACTAACCAAATATAGGCCTATTAAATACAAAATATTTGTTTTAGCAATATTAAATTAATAAACGTTATCACTCCATAAGAATATATATTAAACAACCCTTATCGCTCCACATTAATTTAACCATATCCATATTATAACAAACCCAAACCATACATTAGAACCATATTAAATATTAACGATAGTTTGTTATGGTAGATGGATAAACTATAGCGCAATTATGGCAAAGTATATTAAATATGGTGGAGGTTAGTTATGATATGCTTGCGAATGGATATGGTGGAGGTTAGGCAGAGGTATGGCGGGGCTGCCATTAATGGTGGATTCCACCATTTTTATTTTCATTTAATACATATCAATAAACCTTAAATGCATGCGATGGAGGCTTCATGAAAAAGGCACATGCATAGCTCAATTATAAGGCCTGAGGTTTACAGCAAAGAGGTCATGGGTTTGAATCCCGTTACCTCCATTGGAACCTTAACAAATTTTGACGAATCTGGATGCATGACATGGTGCCCTCTGATAGGGCCACGTGGCATCTGCTGATAATACCACGCCACTATGCAGACAGCTCGCATGTCACTGCCACAACATCACTCAATCAGAAGTACCATGTCAACACCTAGTCATCATCTAGTTAGCTGCCACGTTAGCATTGACTTTCAAGTATCGGTTGACCATTGACGTTGACTTTGACTTTTTTGAGTTTGTCCTGAAAACTTTGACTTTGAATAATTTTCATATGGACTTGGTCTTCGCCCATTCAAATTGCATTGGAATTGTTTTTCTGAGCTATATGCAATGGCACTGCTTTCGCTTGAATCCAACAACTTTGAATTTTTCCCTTTTCTCGATCCTTGATCATCCATTAAACAATTTTGGATCACCTATGGAGAAGTAATTTTGAAGGCTAAAGCAAATGAAGCATTGTGATTTGGAGCATACCTAGGAGAAGCCTTGATTGTCTTGGGGAATCTTTCGAGGCAACTTATTGATACCTTGTGGAAATTTTGGAGACATCTTGGAGGTAACCTTCAAGACCTTAGTACGTGATTGAAGTCCTTATGGATCAACTTTGAATCAAATTGATTGGGTATCATGAAGAGTATCAGTGACACCCTTTTTTATTGCTAATTTAAGTTGTTATTGATGAAAGAAGGATTCTTGAATATTCATTTAGAACTATGTTGAAGATTATGAAAGCTTGTTGCAAAAGATATGGAGGAAGCCTTGAATAACCACTTTACTTTTCTTGAAGAGTTGAAGAAAAAGGTTGGAGCCATAAAGGATAGGTGTCCTAAAAAAGACCAAGTTGGAGCCTAAACCAACTAAGAGGGTTAGAGCCCTAAAGGATTGAAGTATTTAAGAAGACCAAGTTGGTGCTTGGTAAAAGTACAGGTTGGAGCCATAGAACAAATTTTTGTACAAGTTGGAGCTTGTGATTTTTTGCAAATAGGATTAGTCCTCCCTAATTTCTTATTAATAAAATCATTTATCTTATTATTATTAATTTTATGTTTTATCTAAGTGATCTTAACTAGTAAAGTAACAATTGTAAAAAAATATTGGTTCACCCTCCCCTCTCAGGTTTTCCAATAGTTTTATGCAATAGAAAGGTTAGACATCCAACCTTCCAGTCTAACTTACATCATTTTTTTAAATTTATGTTTTTTATGTTGCAACTTTTTTTCTTTTTTATGTTGCAATCTTTTAGAAGTTCTTAGCAACTACTTTTTATTTTGGATTTTTTTTTTGTTTTCTTGAAGTTCAAAATAAATAAATAAAATCTTAGTGTTTAATTTTATTTCCAAGGTTTTTAATAATAATGATAATAACAATAATAATTAATATATATTTATATTAATAATAATTATAAATATATAAATAAATTGTAAAAAAAAATATTTTAAATAATAAGTTTAAAATTATTTACGATATTAATGATGAAAAAAATTATATAATAATAATAATTCGAATATATTAGAAATAATATAATAATGATTATAATATTAATAAATATAATAATAATAAATATTAATAATCATAAATAAATTCATAATTAAAATATGATAAGTATATTAATTAAATATTATTTATTTATCTTTTCTATATAATACTACCTAAGCACCCACGGGGGATTTGAATCGGTGCCCTATCGCAAGAAGTTCCTTAACAGTACACCCATTCACCATCAATCCAAAGCCCCATTGGCTATTAAATATTATTTATTATATGAATAGTGATAAAAAAATTATTTAATAATGATGAATATATTTTTAAATTTTAATTTAATAACAATTAATGCTTTTTGCCTTCAATAATTTCGGTCATGTTCATCGCTAGAGGTTTTTGGACATAACGGTTAGCTTTAGCAGAGAAGTGGTTTTGTCAAGAGCATAGTAATGATGACAAATGGATTCTCTCGTTTTGATACGAAAATTTTCGCAAAAAGGATGTATTGAAGTTTGTTATTTGGTTTTAATTTTCAAAACCTTGACGAAAGAGACTTATTTAAATGAATTTGTAGATTGCAAAGATATGTTGTTGTGGTAAAGGTTGAAAGACATGATAATGTCAGTCGCTAGGTCACCATCGTAATGCCTCTTAACAGCCAAAGATATCCTTGACACACCCGAAGCCCAATTTACACTTGCCACATCAGACTAGTGGGAGCTTCTGAACAATGGCCCAAGTCATGTGTGCATGGTTTTGGGGTTAGAGAATATTTTCTGCCGCTTGGTTTGAATAGATGGTTATGAACCATTTTCATGAACTACAAACTATATGCATAAATTAAACCAAGAGTTAATTTTGGTTTTCTTTGAGACCCAAAGTTGGAATATATGATAGCTATTGTGGTAAGACATGAAATGATTATTGAGAAATTTTGTTGGCATTAACTACAGCGTTGAGATCGCTTTATGCCAAGTTTTTTACGGGCATAAATTGTTGAAAAGAAAAAGATCTCTTGTATTGATTTCACTTTAGTATAGGTACTGAACCGAATGTTGGTTAGTCACCATATCTTTTCGACAGAGGAGTTCCTTTTAAGTAACCAAGAGTTGTCGAGAGGTGGTGTCGGCCGAGAACATGGAAAACGCTCAGAAGAGCCAAGGCATAAAGAGCAAGGATGATCCAGGTGGATATTGGTGGCCACCTGCCAAGTCCATCTGGACCCCCATCATTGTCCCTTTCAGCATTTTCAGTTTCCTTAATTATAGCACAACTTACTATTTTTAGCAGTTTTTTGGGTCCTGAACTTCCGGAGCCGTTTTGAGGCCCTAAACGAAGTTTTTTGGGGAATCCATGGGAAACATGGGTCCATGCAATGGACCATGTTGCCTGTTCCAACAAAGGTAGTTCTCGGATAGATCTTTCTAACGAGCTATCATACGCGTCAAACGAAGATTGTATGCGAAAGTTACGACCCCGGGAAATTGATGTACCAATTTACCCAAAACGGGGCCCACAATTTGGCGTTTCATCTTCTAAGGGTCAGTTTTGGAATGTGAAGGGTTTTCCATTGTTTCTCAATAATAAATAGGCCTTCAAGCCTCATTGTAACAGAAGTTCGGAACAGTTCAGAGACATGTAGCCGCACATCTCTTCTCAGAGATAAGCTATCATCGTCCTAGCTGGTTTATTTCCAATTCTGGTTGTAATCATATTTCAGTATTTTCCATTAATTAAATGAAGTATTATTTCCGCTACATCTCTTTATTTATGGTTATCGCATCTCTGTATTTATGGTTATCTCTGTAATCTATTGCGTTCCTGTTTAAATCCAGATCAGTGGTATCAGAGCGGTTTATTTTTTTCTCGGTTTTTCTTTGCATGTCCCCGACGAGGTCAGGATATAAGGAGTTAGGGCTTGAACTGGTCGAACCTTTGCAAGACCAGCCTCGAAAATCTCAATGGCCTCAAATGGCGTATGAGAAGAAAGACGAGGGAGCAGGAGATCCTATCAAAATCTTGCTCGAAGAAGCCCTCGAGCGACAACAGAACGCGATGATGGACAGTTTTGCGCAGATCCTTCAGCGGCTACCTAGAGGTGACACATCGGCTTCCAGTAGCGACTCTGGAAATGCCACGCCCTTTAAGGTACAAGTTAATTTCGAAATCCCCATCTTCGAGGGTAAAATAGATGCAAATGCCGTAGATAAATGGTTAAATCTGCTAGATGGGTATTTCTTTGTTCATGAATTTTCAAGTCGGGAAAAGATTGTTTTCGCTCTTCTCA